>VSMD01113649.1:0-25044 GCA_008750895.1 Mirza zaza
CATGCCTGATGTCGACCTGGATTTGAAAGGACCCAAAGTAAGAGGAGATTGTGATGTATCTGTCCCTAAGATGGAAGGTACTTTGAAAGGCCCAGAGGTAGACCTTAAAGGTCCAAGTCTGGACTTCGAAGGCCCTGATGCCAAACTCAGTGGCCCAGCTTTGAAGATGCCATCACTGGATATATCTGCTCCTAAAGTATCTGTTCCTGATGTTGATTTACATCTCAAGGCACCCAAAATCGGAGTTTCTGGTCCAAAGATAGAAGGTGGTGAAGTGGACCTCAAGGGACCCAAAGTGGATTTAGAAGCTCCAAGCTTAGATGTACACATGGAGAGCCCAGATATTAATATTGAGGGGCCAGATGTTAAAATTCCCAAATTTAAGAAGCCCAAGTTTGGATTTGGGGCAAAAAGCCCCAAAGCTGACATCAAGTCCCCTTCACTAGATGTGACTGTTCCTGAGGCAGAGCTGAACCTTGAGGCTCCTGAAATTAGTGTTGGTGGCAAGGGCAAGAAAAGTAAGTTTAAAATGCCTAAAATTCATATGAGTGGTCCTAAAATTAAGGCCAAGAAACAGGGATTTGATTTGAATGTTCCTGGGGGTGAAATTGATGCCAGTCTCAAGGCTCCTGATGTGGATGTCAACGTTTCGGGGCCGGATGCTGCACTCAAAGTTGATGTGAAATCTCCCAAAACCAAGAAACCTATGTTTGGCAAAATGTACTTCCCAGATGTAGAGTTTGACATTAAATCACCTAAATTTAAAGCTGAGGCACCCCTCCCTAGCCCCAGAATGGAGGGTGAAATCCAGGCACCTGATTTGGATATTTCGTCACCAGGGATTAATGTTGAAGGTCCTGACATCAAGGTAAAGGCTCCCAAGTTCAAGATGCCAGGTGTGGATGTCTCAGGGCCAAAAATAGAGGGTGATTTGAAAGGCCCCAGGGTGCAGGCAAACTTGGACGCACCTGACATCAATGTTGAAGGCCCTGATGCTAAAGTCAAAGCACCATCTTTTGGCATTTCTGCCCCTCAAGTCTCCATCCCTGATGTGAATGTCAACTTGAAAGGACCAAAGATAAAGGGTGATGTCCCTAGTGTGGGACTGGAAGGACCAGACATAGATCTGCAAGGTCCAGAAGCAAAAATCAAGTTCCCCAAGTTTTCGATGCCCAAGATCGGTGTCCCTGGTGTGAAAATGGAAGGTGGAGGTGCTGAGGTCCATGCCCAGCGTCCCTCTCTTGAAGGAAGCTTGAATGCACCGGATGTTAAGCTTGAAGGGCCTGATGTCTCTCTAAAGGGGCCAGGAGTAGACTTGCCTTCAGTGAATCTCTCTATGCCAAAAGTCTCTGGGCCTGACCTTGACCTGAACTTGAAAGGACCAAGTGTGAAGGGAAACGTGGATGCATCTGTTCCCAGCATGAAGGTGCATGCTCCAGGGCTCGACGTCAGAGGTTTTGGTGGAAAGGTGCAGATAGGAGGAGACGGTGTGAAAGTGCCAGGGATCGATGCCACGACAACACTTAACGTTGGGGCACCAGACGTGACACTGAGGGGACCAAGCTTGCAAGGAGACCTGGCTGTCTCTGGTGACATCAAATGCCCTAAAGTATCTGTAGGAGCTCCTGATCTAAGCTTGGAGGCACCTGAAGGCGGCATTAAACTTCCTAAAATGAAGCTGCCCCAGTTTGGCATCTCTACTCCAGGGTCCGACTTGGACATTAATGTCAAGGGGCCACAAGTTGCTGGAGAACTAAAGGGGCCAGGCGTGGATGTGAACTTGAAAGGGCCTCAGATTTCAGCACCGGACATGGACTTTAACTTGGAAGGACCAAAAGTGAAAGGGAGCCTTGGGGCCACTGGTGAGCTGAAAGGCCCCACTGTCGCAGGAGGTCTTCCAGGCGTGAGTGTTCAAGGCCTAGAAGGAAACTTCCAAATGCCTGGAATTAAGTCCTCTGGATGTGATGTGGCCCTGCCAGGTGTGAATGTGAAACTCCCAACCGGGCAGATTTCTGGTCCTGAAATCAAAGGCGATCTGAAAGGCTCAGGAGTAGGTTTCCACGGGGCTGCTCCTGACATCGGCGTGAAGGGGCCGTCCTTCAGTGTGGCATCTCCTGACTCAGATCTTGGCGTCAGCTTGAAGGGCCCGAAAATCAAAGGAGGTGTGGATGTTTCCGCAGGTGCCAGTGCCCCAGATATCAGCTTGGATGCAGGGCATATGAGTGTCAAAGGTTCCGGGGGTGACTGGAAGGGACCTCAGGTTTCCTCTGCTCTCAACTTGGACACATCTAGGTTTGCTGGGGGCCTTCATTTCTCAGGACCAAAGGTAGAAGGAGGTGTGAAAGGAGGTCAGATTGGACTTCAGGCTCCGGGGGTGAGTGTGTCTGGGCCTCAAGGTCACCTGGAAAGTGGATCTGGAAAAGTAACATTCCCCAAGATGAAGATCCCCAAGTTTACCTTCTCTGGCCGTGAGCTGGTTGGCAGAGAAGTGGGGGTGGATATTAACTTCCCTAAAGCAGAGGCCACTGTCCAGGCTGGTGCCGGAGAAGGCGAGTGGGAGGAGTCCGAAGTAAAACTTAAAAAATCCAAAATCAAAATGCCCAAGTTTAATTTTTCCAAACCTAAAGGGAAAGGTGGTGTCACTGGCTCGCCAGAAGCATCCATTTCTGGGTCCAAAGGTGACCTGAAAAGTTCAAAGGCCAGCCTGGGCTCTCTGGAAGGAGAGGCAGAGGCCGAAGCCTCTTCACCCAAAGGCAAATTCTCCTTGTTCAAAAGTAAGAAGCCACGGCACCGCTCAAATTCATTCAGTGATGAGAGAGAGTTCTCTGCACCTTCCACCCCCACGGGGACTTTGGAATTTGAAGGTGGGGAAGTGTCGTTGGAAGGTGGGAAGGTGAAAGGCAAACATGGGAAGCTGAAATTCGGTACCTTTGGTGGATTGGGGTCGAAGAGCAAAGGTCATTATGAGGTGACTGGGAGCGATGATGAAGCAGGCAAGTTACAGGGAAGTGGAGTGTCCTTGGCCTCTAAGAAGTCCCGACTGTCCTCTTCTTCCAGCAATGACAGTGGGACTAAGGTCGGCATCCAGCTTCCAGAGGTGGAGCTGGCAGTGTCCACAAAGAAAGAGTAGAGGCCTCTGTATGTGTGTACATATATATATAGCAACACATCAGCCCAGCGTGTTTGTATATAAACTCCAGAGAGAAACACGCCGATAGCCTCAGCTATAATGCAAAGATTTTGCCTCTCCCGCTGGCAAGCGCTGAAAAACCAACCGCCTTTAGGCTCCTGGAACTATACAGCTAGGTAAAGAATTCCAAGTTCGTCCAGCCCATGTGCAAAATCAGCAGTATTTGCCTTAAGATTTCAGGTTTTTTTGCATTGAACGCTGAGAGCTCCTGTTTACTAAGCAAGCTTTTGTGTTTTTGTTATCCTCATTTTTCCTGAACATTGTTAGTCTCTGGGTATTGGAAACCCACTTTTTCATTGTAATGCCTTTTGGGGCTTTTGTTAGTAAGGGGGTGGGGTGGGGTAATAGGCAGCAGAGGGGGCCACATCCCATTTCTCCTGAGATTGGATCCATTCAAACAGCAAACACTCAAAGACGGCTGAAGGAGGTGGCAGCCGGGTGTGGGGTGTTTTTAGAGCTCTTTAGCATTGCTTTTTCCCCAGGGGTGGCGGTCTCAGCTGGTTTGGTGCTGATGGGGAGAGGGAATTGGAATTTGTTTGCAAATTGTCCAACCCACCAGCTCAACATGAGGGGCTCCAGTCTGTGTTTTGTAAGAGAAATGTTTTATTTACAACCGCCGTGCTCCTGATACTCTGATTTCTTTTAACAAATGTTATCATGATTAAGAAATTTTCCAGCACTTTAATGGCAAATTAATTGAGAATGTAAGAAAATTGATGCTGTACCAGGCAAATAAAGCTGTTTATTAACCCTGACATCCCGTGCCTTTGCATTCTGTGTTGCGGGGCTGAACCGGGGCAGCGGCACACCCAGCCCTGACTGTTCAGACCAGATCCACCCTGGGGTGTTGCTATTTCATCAGTGACTTTAGGCAGTGACCTCCGCACAGGTGGCACTCTTTGCTCCTTGGTCGTCAGGGTGAGGCTGGGTGCACCATTGCTGAGAAAGGAAGAGAGGCTTGTCCCCAGGACCCGCCCACCAACTTTGCATCCTCAGATGTGAATAGAAGATTCAGAAATGGTTCTAAATGGGGTACAGGGTATAGGTGTGAATGGATAAAAGGCCTACTGGAGTGGAAGAAAGGGCTGTGCCTGTGAGCCCGGGGCTTGCTGTCTGTTCCTGACTTGCCTGTGGGTTTTGCTGGGTGGCCTCAATCTACCTGCTCTCTGTTGGCCTCAGTTTCCTCTTTGAAATAAGGTGCTGATCTTGTATAAGATATCTTTATGGTCCTTTCTAGTCCATTTTAGGGATAAACATTATGAAAAATCTCTTCTGACCAAAGTCATCTTTTCATCTCCAGCTCTGTAGACAATACATTGGGTTGGGGTGAGGGGACTTCTAGTAACTGGCTCCTAATGTTGGTCATTGCTGGGCAGAGGGAGGTACCTTCTCGTACCAAAACAACTGGACCAAGCCCGTCCCCCTCGCTGTTCCCCAGAGCTGCTGCCTGTCTGCTGGTGGAGGCAACCCTGGCCCTCTCTGGTTCTCCCAGACCAGAGATGACAGCTCCTACCCCACCCTACCCTCTCCAGTGCTGGCTTCTCCGTGGATTTCTGCATGTGCAGTGAGATCTGCCAATGTGGGCTCCACCTGTCCTTGCTTGGATTTCAGACATGCTTTTTCCATTTCATCCATTCCCACACGGGATAGCAGAGTTTGTGTTTGTGTCCTTGGGGGTTTTGTAGCTCAGGGTGGTCCCTTGGTTTTGGAAAGAGGTAGGTTTGGAGGGAGGCCCTTGATCCCCCGATGCATTTCTCTAGATGACTGACCTCACAACTGCTTTTCCTCACCCATAAATGGGGGTAGCATCCATAGGGCTGAAGAGCCTGTTCAAGTATCTGGGTTACGTAGTGCGCAAGGGCACCACAGTTAAGTGTGCGGCATTCATGTCACAGCCATATGTTTATTTATGGAGAGCAGGAGGGCAGGTACGGAGGCCTAGAGAGGTGGGTGTGAGTCCCGCTTCTACAGAAACCCCTGGTGCACGGGGGAGCAAGCACACACCCAGTGCACACACACCTGCACGCTGTCCTGACCGGGTCTGGGCACCCCTCAGGATGCTTCTTTCACTCAGCTCGAAGCCCAGCTCCTGTCTTTCAGCTCGGAAGCCAACGGTGCACGGTGGGGCAGAGGGTGCATGCTGCCCCAAATGATGGCCCTGGTGTCTGCAGCAGAAGTTGAGTGGGTGACAATGGGGTACACATGTGTACACAGTTGGGGGGTGCCCTTTAGGAGGCAGGAAAGATCCCTGGGGCAGAACTACCCAGGTTGTCCAATAATAGATCAATCTTAAAAAATGGTACTGGGCATGGTGGCTCATGTCTGTAATCTCACCACATTGGGAAGCCAAGGCGGGAGGATCGCTTCAGGTCAGAAGTTTGAGACCAGCCTGGGCAACATAGGAAGATCTCGTCTTTACAAAGAATAAAAAAAGCAGCTGGGTGTAGTGGTACATGTCTGTAGTCCCAGCTACTGGGGAAGCTGAGGCAGAAGGAGCCCTTGAGCCAAGGACCTGGAGGTTACACTGAGCTATGATTGTGCCTTTGCACTCCAACCTAGGTATTTCTAAAAAAGATTTTTTTTTTTAAATTTCTTTTTAGGTTGATGAGCTGATGCAAGTTAATTGTGGCCTTTAGTGTCCATTCATTCAATAAATATATTTTTTCTTTTATAGTTTTTTTTTTTATTTATTATACTTCATTTCCTTTTTTTTTTTTTTTTTTTTGACCTGTATGAACAAATAGTGTCTTATTCAATAAATATTTTTTGAGTCTCGTGTGGCTGGATGTGTCCCAGCCCCACTGACCCCAGATTTCTCCTCTGCCGACCTCCACAGACCAAATGATGAGATGAGTGTGAAAAACTAGAACGCTTTGAACGCTGGAAATAAACTCGTGGACATCAGACATCCTCATTATCCACTGATAACGAGGCCAGTGACAGTTGCTGAGTTCTCGGGGCAAGACCTCACTCGCTGGGACAGTCAGGGGGTGGTGGGTAGGATGGAGAAAGAACACGGCAACTGGCCATTCAAACTTGAGAAACTTCTCAGTTGCCCTCCTCTCACATCAGGCCCAGGCGGGAGGCGGTGGCCACAGGACAGGAGCGCTCCCTCCTGCAGGGACCACTGTCATAGCGGGGGCGGCACAGGAGCAGGGCCATGGGGTTGGGGGGCTGGTGGAGGGCCCATCCCAGGTGGCCTCGCTCCCCTCCCACCTGCCGTCTCTCCTGACCCTCTCTCCCTCTGTTCCCCGGATGCCTTCATCACTACCCACCCCTGCCTTCTCTTAGTCCCCGGCAGGAATGGTCCAAGTTATCCCCAAAGTCCTGCAGGGGCCCAGACTTGCAAGGTCTTATGCTCTGAGGTCTCTGTTCCCACATTCGAGGGTGAGAGCAGTGTCAGGAGACTGGGGAGGAGGCTGCAGGGCTCTTCCACGTCCTTCCTCAGAGTGCCAGCAAGGAGTGATTGCAAGGACTGCAGCCTTAAGGTCTACCTCGCTTCAGGCAATGTGACCTTGCGTGGACAATGGTGCGGTTAAGGGTGCATTTGGAAAACTGAATTATTTGCAATGCACCATCAGCTCACAAACGGCTGTGAATAGGTTTTTTAAAATATTTTTTTAAATTTTATTTATTTATTTAATTTTAGAGTATTATGGGGGTACAAGTGTTAAGGTTACATATATTGCCCATGCCCCTCTCCCCTCGGGAATGGTTTTCATAAACTCAAACTCGTTTCTCAAAACGACAGTTCCATTTGAAGATAGTTCAACCAAAAGGACTTTAACAAAGGGACTGTTTACTGAGTAGTGAGCAGGGCCAAAGGAGCCAACCAGGGATGGTGAGCCCCCAGAGACAGTGGGGAGCTCATACTATCCCTGGGCCTGAAGAGGCACGGGAAGAAATGGTGTTCCTGAAGTCCAGCATGAGCAGGAGGTAGAGGAGGGGCAGGGGCTGTAGCCATGGAAAACCACAGTACATGCCAGAACGCCGGTCACGCGAAGCAGGAAGAAACAGCCGACCCCTCGCTCATAAGGAAGCCCAGGTGTTTCGGGTGATCTCTTGGGGGCACAGAGCAGGGCAGAGAAGCAGGGAGGAGGGGTCTGAAGGCGGAGAGGGCAGATATAGAATAATCAGGCCCATGTCCTCATCCTGTTGTTTTTCTGTTTGCTAAATTTGAATTTTTATGTATTGAGGTTTCTTAAAATAGCCACAGTTATGTGGGATGCATTTAAGGTATGATCATAAAATAACTTGTCAATTTTTTTTTGAACATACTTATACATCCCGATGGCTGTTCTATTCCCTGTTTGGGAACAGAAAATTAGAATGTTTGGGAAAGTAAAAATTAGAATTTTCATGGAAAATTAAAAATATTTTTGTTCTCTCTCTTTTGAAATTGCCTTTAGAGTCACCTGTACATTTACAAAGAAATGTCTTTGGGGGAAAAACAGATCTTCCTTTCTCAATGTCTGCAAATAGCCAAAGGGCCTGGAAGGTACTCCGGGGTTTCCAGGACAAGATCCTGTAAAGATCACTGGCTTAGGAGTCAGTGGGATTCGCCGTGACCTTGGGCAAATCAAGGTCAATATCTGAGCCTCTCAGTTTCCTTGTAACAAGGATAAGACATTCTCTAAGGCCCTTGCCAGTTTTAATAGTCTGTGATCCGTTCAGAAGTAAGGCTGGTTAATTAACTGGATGGGCTGTTTTGGGTCAAAAACAAGGTGGAATTATAATGTAGTGCAACCAATTTTCTCATGTGGCTGGAAAGTTGTCTCAAATGTTTTGAGCAAAGATAGCACTGTTGAAATACTGCTATGTCTCCAGCATTACAAAGCAAATAGCCCAGTACCTCCTAACACTTTGTGTGTTGCCAACATACATGTCCCATTTCTGAGTGCCACCTTAGCTCTCTGGTATTGTGTATTAGCTGTGACATTAAGAAACATTATCTGGGAGATGTACCTAGGAATGTAACTGAAATTCCTTTTTTAAAAAAAAGTGAATTGATTTTTAATTCAAACCTAGCAGTAAGAATAATACAATAAATAGCCATGTACCTTTCATTTGGGTTCACAAATTGTTAACATTTATCTTCTTTGCTTTAATCTCTCCTTCTATAGATAGGTGGTATAATTATCATTATTTTTGCTGAATCATTTGAGGGTAAACTGTAGACATCCTGACCCTTTCCCCTTAAATACCTCAGCATGTAGACATTCTCTTATATAATATAACCCCAATACAATAATTAAATTCAAGAAATACAACATTGTTGGTTGGGCGAGGTGGTTCACACCTGTAATCCTAGTACTCTGGGAGGCGGAGGCAGGCAGATCGCTCAAGGTCAGGAGTTCTAGACCAGCCTGAGCAAGAGCAAGACCCCATCTCTACTAAAAATAGAAAGAAATTAATTGGCCAACTAAAAATATATATAGAAAAAATTAGCCAGGCACAGTGGCTCGTGCCTGTAGTCCCAGCAATTTGGGAGTCTGAGGCAGGAGGATCGCTTGAGCCCAGGAGTTTGAGGTCGCTGTGAGCTAGGCTGATGCCATGGCACTCTAGCCTGGGCAACAGAGCAAGACTGTCTCAAAAAAAAAAAAAAAAAGAGAAAGAAATATAACATTGTCATATTATCTAATATATTGTCCATATTTAAATTTTCCTAATTGCCCCAATAATTGCCTTTATAGCAGTGTCTTTTTCCCCTTTAGGCTTCAATCATCTGTGATCCCATATGGTGTTTAATTGTCTTGGTTTCTTTTTTTTTTTTTTTGTCTTGGTTTCTTTATTTCTTCAATCTGGAATATTTTCTCAGCTTTTTGCTGTCATTCACGGCACTGATTTTTCAAAGTGTGTGGGACCAGTTGTTTTGTAGAAATGTCCCTAAGTTTGGACTTGTTTCACGGTCAGACTCAGGTTAGGCATTTTCCAGGCAGAGTGCCACAGAAGTGGCACTCTGGGTTCTTATCAGTGCATCATGTCAGGGGCACATGCTAGATAAGCTCACTTTTATTTTTTGGTTAAGCAGGAGATTGCCAACTTATCTATTGTAATGTTCACGTTTCCCCGTTAGAATTAACAAGTGAACCCAAGTTTTCAAGAAAGAAGTCCAAGTTTGGGCAAGTTGATTTCACAATCACACTTTAAAGGGTTGGTGGCATGCTTAGCCTTGGCGTGATCTCGGCCTGGGCGGGGTTCGAACATGGAGCTCTGGCTTTGGGCTTTCAGCATAGAGCAGCTCTCTGTCTTTCCTCACGAGGACAAAGAATTCCGTGCACGAAGGTTTGCCATGGGGCCGGGAATGGCATGTGCTGTTTACCAGCCTCTGAGTAGCCCTGTGGCGTCCCGCAGCCTCAAGTGCTTCCTAACGCTGAGTGCTCCCAGCAGAGATGCAGCCATGGGCCACGCAAATGTGTGGGGAACATTCTGATAAAGAGGGCGGGTTCATTTCCCTTTAAATGCCTCTGTTGTTTTCCACCACAAGCTTGAGGCATGGCCCCAACAGAAAAACTTCCCAGTAGCGGGGCCAAGGATGGGAAAGGGTTAAGGAATGAAAAGACCTTCTCTTTGGACAGGGTGTTCTAGTCCACAAAGTGCTTTATCTCTTGAGATCTCACGCTGAGTGGTCAGCTCCGCCCAGGCAGGAAGGCGGTTTGGTTTGGTGCTGGCAGACTCCATCTCACAAACCAGAAAGGTGAGGCTCAGAGAAGTGCAGTGATTGGTCTTCACTCACAGAGCTGGGCAGAGGTGAGCCTGCCTAAGTCAATCCACGCTTTCCGATTAAATAATAACATTATTTTCTCCCCTTCCCCATGATGTCATTGTTGCTTCCCTGAAGAAGTTGGGAATATTCTTCTGGGGGAGTTTTAGGAAATGGAGCATGTCTCTTGACATTTGTAGGGTCTTGGCCTTTTTAATATCCTCGAAAGTAGTTATCAACCGGTTATGTGCAAAGTGCCTTCCTTCAATAAGCCTACCGTCTCGTAGGGAAATGATATTAATAATAATAGTAACAGCTATCAGTTCTGCCGTTTCCTAGCTGTGTGACCTTGGGCAGGTTATCAAAACTCTCTGTGTCCAGTTTCCTTATCTATAAAACAGAGATAATATGGTACTCTCCCATAGAATAGTTATGAGGATGATGTAAATTAACATATATAATGTGCCCAGCATACGGTAAATACTGTAAATGTTAGCTATTCCTATATATTCTTACTTTGTGTTAGACATTGTATATATATTTTATATGCTTTATTTCTTTTGATTTCAACAACAACCCCATGAGATGGGTATAATTTTTCTCATTTAATAGACAAAGAAACAGAGGCTCAGAGAGGTTAAGCAATATGTACAGGGTCATACAGCTAGAAAATAGCAGAGTCAGGACTCACACTGGTGTCTGGGCATTCTGCTCGCTCTGGTACCAGGACGTCTGTGTTAATCATAGTGTCTGTTTCCAGCTTTGTAGAGGAGCGTGGAGAGAGCATTCCAGGTAGAGGGACAGGGTGGAAGTGGAGAAGTGGGAAGCCCAGCAGGGTGGGGCCAGGGGAGCAAGAGAAGGAGGGCGGGGAACTCAGAAAGAAACTTGAGACCCAGGCAGCTTGGCTGGTTTCAGATGGAGCCTCGAATGGAAAAGACTGGTGCCTAACACCCATTTGTCCATTTTGTGGGGAAAGGGGCAGGCTCCGGGCTCAGCCTCCTGGCTGCTGCCAGCGCCACCCTGGGTCCTTTCCCCTCCTGAGTCTTCACTCTCCCATGATGATAATAAACAAGAGGGAGAAACTACAGTCAAAGCAATTGTATTGTAATTTCACTGCCCCCACTCCTCCCTGGGTGGGAGGCCAGGCCAGGCCTGCCCGCCCCCCTGGCCAGCTGGGGCCTGTGGGGCTGAGCCTCCTGCCTGCGGGAGAGCCTGGAAAGGGGAGGGGCTCCAGAGAGGAATTTCAGGCAGAACAGAGTTGTTCTCAACCATGACATTTTCCACTTGTATCTCTGCACCTGCCGGCCGCCCGCCTGGCTTTAGGGTGGGCTGTTTTTAGCCCAATTTGAGAACTTGCCAACAATCTGCTGTTGCACGAGGCCCGCCCGGCTTCCTGGGAGGGATGGAGCGGTCCGCCCCCCCACCTCGCGCCCCACCCAAGGGGTAGAACTTGGGCATCCTTAAGCTGGGACCACTTGCTCTTCATTCCGGAGATTTGGGGGGAGCGGGCAAGAAGGAAGCAAGTAGAAATCTAAGGGGCAACGCACGAGAAAGAGAGGGGGTACGGGGTACGCAGAGGCGGATGCGGGTGGCCAGAGGGCCCGGGAGGGGCAGCAGGGAGGAGCAAAGCCCGAGGTCCAGGGAGAGGGAAGGCCCAGGGTTGCAATGAGCCGCAGGGATCGTAAAAGGGCGTGGAGAGGGAGGAGAAGAAAAAGGACAGCAAGGACTCACAGGAAGCAGGGACAACGCCCAAGGGTGGCCTTGGTGAGACTTTAGCTCCGCTTCCCACCTCCATAAGTCCCTGCTGGTGACCCAACTACATTTACAATCTAAAGCAGCGCGCTTGCAACATCGAGGCAAGTTCCCCCGCTTCACCCTTAAGCCCCGCATTCTGCAATCCTGGGGTTTTCGGTGTGCCGGGAGTGCCTGGTGTCAAGGGAGCATCTGCCGCCACGCCCACTTCGGCCGAACTGCCAATCGCCTGGCCGAATCCGGGTCCCGGGATCCGTTGCCAGGCAGATTTTCATCCCCTTGGGTTGCGGTGAGCCTCCTGCGCCCTGCGCCCTCTGTGCTCTGCGGTGGGCACAGAGGGGAGGAGAGGGGGTGGGGGGCGAGCAGGCGGGAAAGAGGACCGGGGTTGGGGACGTTGGGAGGCTGCTGGGGCCAGGTTCACACCTCCTAGGGCGTGGCCGCAGGAACTCAGTCCTTACCCTGCTGGGTCCCCAAACCCCCAACAGTACACGTCACAAGCTTTTGCCTTTATCCAGACTTCCTTCAAACGACAGCTTTGTACCCTGAGAAACTCCTGTTCTGGCCGGGTGCGGTGGATCACGCCTGTAATCCTAGGGAGTTCGAGACCAGCCTGAACAAGAGCGAGACCCCATCTCTACTAAAAATAGAAAGAAATTAGCTGGACAACTAAAAATATATAGAAAAATTTAGCTGGGCATGGTGGCGCAAGCCTGTAGTCCCAGCAACTCGGGAGGCTGAGGCAGGAGGATCACTTGAGCCCAGGAGTTTGAGGTTGCTGTGAGCTAGGCTGACGCCACGGCACTCTAGCCCAGGCAACAGAGTGAGGCTCTGTCTCAAAAAAAAAAAAACAATAAAAAATAAAATTAAAAAAAAAAACAACTCCTGTTCTGGAGTGTGTCATCATCATATATGTTAAGACTTTTGAATATTTACATGTAAAAGGAGGGCTTTTAGGTCCTGAGGGATAAGTCCCTCATGATTATTTTAGGTCCATCAGCAGGCCAGCTCAGGGCATTTGGGACAGGAGAGGCTGGTAGCACAGCCTCACACACAACCTGGGTAGGTGCCTATCCTGCTTTCTGGTCTGGGAGCCTGGCACAGCCCTTGAATGCTGGGCTGTAGGTCCCCACTCTCGGCCAGGTGACGGGGAAAGCTTTTGACAACCTTGGGCCCTTCTAGCCAGTGTGGTGTGGCATGGGTTTGTGTGTTTTACCCGGGTGCGTGGTCTCCTCAAGGGCACATGGTGGGCCGGGCGCGGTGGCTCACACCTATAATCCTAGCACTCTGGGAGGCCGAGGCGGGAGGATCGTTTGAGCTCAGGAGTTCGAGACCAGCCTGAGCAAGAGCGAGACCCCATCTCTACTATAAATAGAAACAAATTAATTGGCCAACTAATATATATACAAAAAATTAGCCGGGCATAGTGGTGCATGGCTGTAGTTCCAGCTACTGGGGAGGCTGAGGCAGTAGGATTGCTTGAGCCCAGGAGTTTGAGATTGCTGTGAGCTAGGCTAACGCCAAGGCACTCACTCTAGCCTGGGCAACAAAGTGAGACTGTCTCAAAAAAAAAAAAGGCACACGGCGGCCAGCCTGGCCTCTGTCCCTTGTCTCCAGTGGCCAGGCAGTGGGGCAGGCTGGAATGTGAACAGGCAGGGAGAATGATGCCAGGGCATTTTCTACTTGTAAGATTGCAAGTTCTGCTCACAACTTGAATGTCAAGTGGGCCCTTCAGGCAGATAGGGAAGTCAGGTGAGAGAGTGGAGGCAGCTGTTGTGGATTGTCTAAATTCCTAGAATTTATTTTCTAGGAATTTAGCTGCAGGTAGGAGGAGTGGGATAAGCACCAGCAAATTTGCTGGGAGGCCGGGTGGGGAGGGTGGCTTTTTGCTTTTCTCTGTTTGAACACCATGTTTTCCCCAAAATTAGTTATCTCTTGAATCATATCTAAGAGACAAATTAGTGCTTTGAGACAAAAGCTTTTTTTTTTTTTTTGAGACAGAGTTCCCCAGGCTAGAGTGCAGTGTAGTCAGCCTATCTCACAGCAACCTCAAACTCCTGGGCTCAAACAATCCTTCTGCCTTAGCCTCCAAGTAGCTGGGACTACAGGCATGCACCACCATGCCCGGCTAGTTTTTTCTATATATTTTTAGTTGGCCAATTAATTTTTTCTATTTTTAGTAGAGATGGGGTCTCCCTCTTGCTCAGGCTGGTCTCGAACTCCTGAGCTCAAACGATCCGCCCACCTCAGCCTCCCAGAGTGCTAGGATTATAGGTGTGAGCCACTGCGACTGGCCTAAAAAAATTTTTTTAACTGAGCTGCAATCCTCTTATGGAGGAAAACCACTCCCTCTAAATACTGTTTTTGGTGATTGCCCTTTGTTTGAAGCAATTATTGTCACTAAAAATGGGAAATTACACATTACTATTTACCAAAAGGAAATAAACACCTTGGATTAATCGGGTTCTGGGCATGGGATGTAATTCCAGACCTTGCTGGCCCTGCAGGTAAAAAGCCCGCCCTGCATGTGCAGCAAACACTCACTTTCGTTGTTTTACGATCTCCAAAGGGGAAATGGTTGGATCTTGTGTGTCCCCCAAATCTTACTTGCCATGTTCTTGTTACATAATCAGGGGGAACCTCTGATAGTGCCTTGCGTGTGGCAGGAATAAGTATAGGAAAAAAACGTGGGAGTCAGGGTGTGTCCCCACCTACTCTACTCTGACATGGGTTGGGCTGTTGGTTGTTTTGTATTTGTGAGTATTTGCTTAACTCTCACTGAATAAGGAGGCTTCAAAGTTGGATGGGAATGCTTTGATAAGCCAGCTTGAACCTCATCCAGGTTCACAGGGTAGAAAAGGTCTTGGAGGTGGCCCTGAGCACGAAATGTCGCAGCCTTTCCATGCCCAAGCCAACACTCGGGCAGTGCTTCCCCCGGGGTCTCCCCACTTTGGACTCTGGGCACTGTCAACCTCTACAGCCTCAAGCTGGCCTTGTCTGCCCCATTCTGCTCTCTCCAGCCCCCAGCTTTCCAGCAGGCTTTTCTTCCTCCTCCCTTGGGTTTCAGCTCAGGGGGCATTTCCTCCTGAAAATCTTCCCTGACACCCCTGTCTTCCTCAACTATCTCATGCAGTCATGTTGTCCTGTACTTCCTTGTTTTGGGCACTGTTCATATTAAACTATCAGTGTCAGGCACATGGCAGAGATTTCATAAGCCATCCTGTTGCTATCCGATCACATCCCTTCAGCAAAATGTGCTCCAGTTTTCCTTCTGTTTGTTGCTGTCTAGCCCCTTAGTCTCCAAGGCATTAGCCTATACTTAGGGTAAAAACAGGCAAACACAAGTAAACACCAGAACTGATTCTCTAAGAAGTTACTGCTGAAGTTTTCAAGTTTGGCTGCTTTCCTTGAGCTGTTGATGAGTCTGAGTTCAGCTGTGATAAAGTGTGGAGAGTCTGCAGCCTGTCAGCTAGCAAACTTTTCAAATCCGCACCATTCCTGCACCCAGGACTGCCTTGCTGGGGTGGAAAAGGAGGGAAAGGAAAAGCCTGGAAACTTGGAGGCGAGGACTTGAAGTTCCAGAAAGGTGGGGCTGCAGGCGCTGCAGAGGGCTGATGTGTAGGGCAGGAAGATGATGGCCAAGAAAGAAGGGGGAGTGGAAGAAAGCTGGGGTGTGGAAGAGGAGGAGATTCCCCAAATCTGACCAGTTTGGTCCAAAACTGGTGACTGGCATCTGAAACATCACTCATTGCTTAAGTCCAGGAAGTGTGGCTTTTGGTTATTTTCTTCCTCATTGATTATTTTTATTTTTATTAATTAAAAAAATTATGTATCTTTCTGATGAGATTCTGGGTGCCCCAGCCAGGCTTTGTTTTATTAAGAGAGGAAAACAAACAAAACACCTAATTTGTTCTCCCACCCTTCCTCCCTTCCTTCCTAGTGAATTTTTTGACCCGGAAAACCCAGCCAGGATGTTGAGAGTTGTGTTTTCCACCTGAAGCAAGCGGGGGCTGGCCTTGTCTTTATTGCAGCTTGCTCTCCCTGCCCCCTGCCTGCCCCACAGTCCTGTTTGAGCCTGGCAGACATAGCGACAGTGGCCCTGTTGCCAGTGCAGACCACTGCAGAATGAGACAAAGCCCTGTGTATTTTGCTGGGCAGCACTTGGCCCTGATGTACTAACATGTGAGTGCAGAAGAGTATTTGTGGCATCCGGTGAGCAAATCAGCCGCATTCACACTGGGGTTTGGCAAATGTGTTTATTTTCCCCGGGTTTGGACAAGGTCTTTCTAGAAAGCAGATTTTGACGCATTGAGACCAAAAGTCTCCTGGGGTGGGGGGTTTTAATGTGATGTAGTACATGTGAGCAATGTCCACACCCAGTTGTAAAGAGAGAAACGACCTGGCGGTGGCTCACGCTTATAATCCCAGCACTCTGGGAGGCCAAGGCAGGCAGATCGTTTGAGCTCAGGAGTTTGAGACCAACCTGAGCAAGAGCGAGACCCTGTCTTTACTAAAAATAGAAAGAAATTATCTGGACAACTAAAAAATATATATATAGAAAAAATTAGCCGGGTATGGTGGCCCATGCCTGTAGTCCCAGCTACTCGGGAGGCTGAGGCAGAAGGATTGCTCGAGCCCAGGAGTTTGAGGTTGCTGTATAAGCTAGACTGACACCACAGCACTCTAGCCTGGGCGACAGAGTGAGACTCTGTCTCAAAAAAAAAGAGAGAAATGACTTGACAGTGTTCCCAGCTCAACGCTGCCTTGTTCAAATCTCAGCTGACACAGGTGGCTTCTTCTGGTTCCTGTAGGCAGAGAACAAGCTCTTCCCAGCCAAAGGTGAGATGAAAGGATTATTTACCATGTGAAGTGGTGAGTTAGGAATCTTTTAGTTGATCCTCTTAGCTTGAAGACGCAAAGAAATGGCGCTGAGGTGGCTCCCTAGCCTGATCTCCAGCATGGTCAGCTGGGCTCAGATATTGAAAACCCACTTGGGCTGGGCGTGGTGGCTCGAGCCTGTAGTCCCAGCTATAGGCTGAGGCAGGAGGATCGCTTGAACCCAGGAGTGTGATGTTGCAGTGAGCTGTGGTGACGCCACTGCACTCTAGCTGGGGTGACAGAGCAAGACTGTCTCAAAAAAAAAAAAAAAAACACTTGGATTTTATAAATCGTCAGGGCAATTCAGACTTTCATACCACGCCCTGTGTCTCACCATCGGGCTCTCTGAGGGACAGCACGTAGGTTTGGGAAGAACAGGTTCGAACCTGACTCTGATGGTTAACAAAGCCGGTCTTCCCTAGCGAACATGAGTCTCCAGGCCAATCAGATTACCCCAGCCTTCTAGCACCCGTGTGAACGTCGCTGGGAAGCTGGCTGGGCGGGGCTCAGGTGGGGCAGCCAAGTGCCTGTAAGATGTGATTTGAAGGCCTTAGGAAAGGCTGCCCTAGCCTGAAATATCTCCCCTACTGGCTTGTCAAGGATGTCTGCAATTTCACCAGTATTGAGTCATTCCTTTGTATTTACCTCAGCCCTCTCCTTGCGGTCCTTCTGTGAATACAGGTTGGGCTAAGATACGGCATCCCCTTACCCTCCCCACCTTAAATCCTGCGCATACGTAGACTCTGTTTGATCTCTGGAGTGAGCCACTAGGCCTCTCTGGAGGCATTTCAAACTACCCTATTTCATATTCTGTTCAGCTTAGGAAGTGAGCTGGAAGCCTGGTGGCCTGGCGCGGGGGACCGAGGAGCAGAGGAAGAGCACCGAGGGCCAGCAGGCTCTCCCACGGGGCTTCCCAGCCCAGCAAGGGCCTCGGTCTGGTGCCAGATGAAGCATGAAGGGAGATGTTCTCTCCCCCTTTTGACCCAGGCGGAGCACAGTTGGCTCCTGCATGGGCTCCTTTCTTCTCTACTCACACGTCCTTCCACTCACTGACTTTCCCCTTGCTGTCTGTTCCCAGTCCTCCCATCTTTTCACTCTCAGCCATCATCATTCTAAGTGGCCCCATTCAGGTGGAGAACTCCCATTGGTAGCTCTGGGGAGCTGGAGCTCTTAAGCCACACCAGAGCTTGGCCACACCCCTCTCCCTTTCCTGCCTTGGTTTTCAGCCTCTCCAGGAGGCTGGGGAGTGCCCAGGAGCTACCCAGATACCTCAAGTTGTGGAGCTGATTGGAGCAGACACAGGGACTATTTAGTGAGGGGCTGACCAGATGCTATGGGTTTGTGTTTTAGCCTTAAACCCTTCTCATCTTTTCCTCTTTCCCTGGCTTAGAAGAGATCAGAGCCCATCTATATCATGTCCCTGACTCCGGGCATATTTTTATCTCCCCTTGCCTCTATGCCTCTCTTCCAGAGAGCCCCCTCCCCCAAGGAGATGATGCCATAAACTCTACTGGAATATAAGCTCCATGTAGGCAGGGATTTTTAATATAGCCATAGAGTCTAGAACAGTGTCTGTCAATATTTCTTAAACAATGAACCTCCTCTTGTGGAAATAATCACAGCTGGTAAAGTGCTTTCAACCCCAATGAATATTCAATTGGGTGGGTAAACATTTTTAGAACTAACATTTCCAAAGATTTAATTTTTAATGATACCACCTAGCAATTAATTTTTGTAAAAAATTCAAACACTACCACTGAAGTTCCCCTTGTTCCAAACTCAATTGCACGCTCTTTCTCAGTGATAACCATTGGCATCATCTTAGCATATGCCCTGCAGACTTTGCTCTATGCATTTGGACATATTGGTGGGTTAAAAAAAAAAAAACAAAACCTATAAAGATTTGCTTCTAAAGGTTGGGCTAATAAAAGAAAAAGTAAAAAAATTAAAAAAGTAAAAAAAAAACCCCTATAAACAATATCAACTGTATTGCTTTGCAGTTTTCTTTTATCCCTCTTCACAGTGTTTTGAAGGTGCTCTGTGTAGGTAAATACAGACCTACTTCATTCTTTTCCAATGTTGTAAAATATGCATGGCATGGATGAAATGTTGTATATTTGACAATTCCTCTATTGATAGATCTTTAAGTCATTTCCAGTATCTACAAACGTCCTGCATGTGCCACTTTGAGCACATATGCAAGTATTTCACTTGGATACCTGGAGATGGAAATCCTGTGCATTTAACATTTTATTTACTTGTATTTTATTTATGTTTTACTTTTTTAAAGATAGTCTGGCTCTGTTGTATAGACTGGAGTGCAGCGGCCTGATCATAGCTCACTGTAACCTTGAATTCCTGAGCTAAAGCGATCCTCCTACCTCAACCTCCCGAGTGGCTGGAACTATAGTTGCTCACCATCATGCCTGTAAACAGGGCTCTCACTATATTGGTCAGGCTGGTCTTGAACTCCTGGCCTGAAGCGATCCTCCTGCCTTGGCCTCCCAAAGTCCTGCGATCACAGGTGTGAGCCACTATGCCTGGTCACATTTAACATTTGAATAGCTAACTTCCAAATTGTGCTCCCTACACCCCAGGCTGTATCCATATACAATGAGCCCACTTCTGAGTGTGAAAGCCCCTGTTTTCTCTATGCCCATTTTGCTTTATTGATCTCTTTTATTTTTTACCAGTTTCTGTGATCTCATTATTAGAATAAAAATTTTAGTTCTTTCTTCTGGCCAGGAAATTGTGAGTTATTCCATTAGTAATGTAATCACATGTGTAGTAATAACACTATTTAACCCTATGCCTTCTGTTACTTTGTAACTATTTTACAAGGAATAAGCAACTAATCAAGACTCTCCCCTTTCTTATGGGAACGGTTATGTATCAGTGGGGGCCTTGGAGGGCTGCAGGGGAGTGACCCCTGTCCCCCACTTATCCTCTGTTTTCTGAAGTGGCTCCAAGGAGTTCTCCGGTGCCATGGGCTGCCCTTCCGCCAGCCACATCCTGTCCTGCCACACAGTGGCCGTGTCCTGGAATGACGACACCAGTCATCCAATCCGAATACATCTGCCTCGGGTTTCTCCTTTGATCAGCTCAGAACACGTTAGCAGAAGTTGTGGGTTTTGACCTTTGCTTGGCTTTGATAATATAAGGTCCATCTTCAAGTCTTTCTTTGGTACCTCAGAAACGACGCCATGATATGTGCACTTGAATTGATAGGAGCACCTGTCGTTGCTAGTATCAAGTAATTTGTGTGGCAGTTTTTACTGTACTGATTTTTTTAAACTCAATATTTGAAAGTAAAAAAAAAAGAAACTATGCCACGATCCTGCCTTAATCCTTTCTATACTCACCTATTACCCAGCATAATGTTTTCCACGGAGAAGAGCGTTTTAAAAGGAAAAGCTTGGCCAGGTGAGGTGGCTCACGCCTGTAATCCTGGCACTCCGGGAGGCCGAGGCGGGAGGATTGCTTGAGGTCAGGAGTTCGAAACCAGCCTGAGCAAGAGTGAGACCCCGTCTCTACTATAAATAGAAAGAAATTAATTGGCCAACTAACATATATAAAAAAAAAATTAGCCGGGCATGGTGGTACATGCCTGTAGTTCCAGCTACTCAGGAGGCTGAGGCAGGAGGATTGCTTGAGCCCAGGAGTTTGAGGTTGCTGTGAGCTAGGCTGATGCCACGGCACTCACTCTAGCCTGGGCAACAAAGCGAGACTCTGTCTCAAAAAATAAAATAAAATAAAATAATAAAATAACAGGAAAGGAAAAGCTTTAAGAACATTTAAAATCTTACACCATTTCATTTCATGGCTGTCTCACTCCCCTACCCACACCTTAATGTCATGTGTTCTTTCTTCTGCTTTTCTCAACATCACATTCAAGATAACATCAAAATGGTGGTTGTGAAAGGATTTTTCTCCCTGAAAGTTTTCTTTAGGCATGGATCTTTATAACTAACAAGATTTTCCTTCTTCCTGCTTGATGGGAGTGCCCTAATATTAATCTCTAGTGATTGAATTGGAATCACCTCCCAGCATAGCTGGATTTAATAATGGCTTCCTCCTAACGTCTGCTTCTAGAAGGAGCCTAGGATTTTAAGGCAGTGTGACTTGTTTTGATTATTTCAGATTAATTTTGTATTTATATCAGAAAACCATTTGCTTAGTGGTTTGATTGTTTCATTTTCTGAAGTGAATAGAAACCAAACCAAACTCCTACTCTTTTATTTACTCCAGCTACTATAGAATCTTTGTTTTGCTGGCTTTAGTAACAATCTGTTCTTTCTAAAGCGCTTTACTTTGTTTATTTCTTTGAGACAGAGTCTCGCTTTGTTGTATAAGCTAGAGTGAGTGCCGTGGCGTCAGCCTAGCTCACAGCAACCTCAAACTCCTGGGCTCAAGCAAGCCTCCTGCCTCAGCCTCCTGAGTACTGGGACTACAAGCATGTGACACCAAGCCTGGCTGATATATATATTTTTATATTTTTAGTTGCCCAGCTAATTTCCTTCTATATTTTTTAGTAGCAATGGGGTCTCACTCTTGCTGAGGTTGGTCTCAACCTCCTGAGCTCAATTGATCCTCCTGCCTCAGCCTCCCAGAGTGCTATGATTACAGGCGTGAGCCACTGAGCCGGCCTCGAAAGCACTTTAGTTTTGGCCATGAATTACACCAACAAAAACATGAGGAGGTAATCTATATATTTAGCTAAGAACCATACTTTCTTCAGGATAATCTCTTACCTTGAATATACTGGCAACTTTGGTTTGGACTTTTTTTTTCTTTTTTCATGTTTTCTAATATATACTGTGAAACATGAATGGTTGGTTTAGCGGTTTAGAGTGTGGGTTCATGAACTAGGTTCAAATCCCAGCTCTGCCACTTTCTAGCTGGATGATCTAGGAAAAGTTACTTAAGCTCACCATACCTCAATTTCCTCTTGTGTAAAACAAGGTAATAATAGCGTATGCCTCCAGAGTTGCTGTAAGGAGTTCATATATAGGTTAAAACTATTTGGCATGTGGTAAGTGCTGATGAGTTTGCCATTATTATTTGATCATTGTTTCTGAAAGGAGAAAACATTCCTTTCATTCGTGGTTATTTGGACTTATTTTGAGTTTCATTTTATAACTGAAAACTGAACAAATTAAAATAAAAGGAAGAGTTATCAAATTCTTTTTTTTTTTTTTTTTGAGACAGAGTCTAGCTTTGTTGTCCAGGCTAGAGTGAGTGCCGTGGCATCAGCCTAGCTCACAGCAACCTCAAACTCCTGGGCTCAAGCAATCCTCCTGCCTCAGCCTCCCGAGTAGCTGGGACTACAGGCATGCACCACCATGCCTGGCTAATTTTTTCTATATATATTAGTTGGCCAATTAATTTCTTTCTATTTATGGTAGAGACGAGGTCTTGCTCTGGTTTCAAACTCCTGACCTCTTGGCTGGTTTCAAACTCCTGACCTCAAGCAATCCGCCCGCCTCAGCCTACCAGAGTGCTAGGATTATAGGCATGAGCCACTGCGCCCAGCCTCAAATTCTTGATTACTCAACCAAACTCTTTCAGGGAAAGGAAAGATTGTTTTTGTAAAATAATTCATGTCTGATTAATCTATTAGAATTTTTGAAATTTGTGGACAAAGAAGAATCAGTGGGATGGGATTAATCTATGTGCAGTTTTTAAGAGCCATGGAAGTTTTCATGCCATTGGTTGTTAAAGAGATGCAAATATCATTCAGTTGAAAGAGTCTTACACCACTCATTCATTCAGTCTTCATTTTTCATCTATCCAAACCACAAATGTTTCCAGAATGCTTGGGACACTGTGCTAGGCTCTGGGATGCAAAGAAAAATAATCAATTGTCCCAGCCCCTAGGAAAGTCTAATGAGGAATTTGTTTATTTCTTTTGGTAAAGAAAAATTTAAGTGGCCCCAACAATCCCCCTGGGAGCTTGGGATAGGAAAGACAGTGCACCTGTTAGTAGGAAGCATGAGTAAGAAAATTCACCAATTCAAAGTTGAAAGTCCAAACTGCAGATTTGTTCTTTGCCTAACAGTAAAAAGAATAATAATTTTTTTTTTTTTTGAGACAGAGTCTCACTTTATTGCCCAGGCTAGAGTGAGTGCCATGGCGTCAGCCTAGCTCACAGCAACCTCAAACTCCTGGGCTCAAGCAATCCTGCTGCCTCAGCCTCCCAAGTAGCTGGGACTACAGGCATGCGCCACCATGCCCGGCTAATTTTTTCTATATATATTAGTTGGCCAATTAATTTCTTTCTATTTATAGTAGAGATGGGGTCTCGCTCTTGCTCAGGCTGGTCTCGAACTCCTGAGCTCAAACGATCCGCCCACCTCGGCCTCCCAGAGAGCTAGGATTACAGGCTTGAGCTACCGCACCCGGCCAAAAGAATAATAAATTAAAAAAAAAGAGAAAAGAAAATAAAAAATAAGAAAAAAAAATAAAAAACAAAAAAATACAAAGTTGAAGGTCCTGCCTCATTCTATCTATCAACCTCCAAGTTACTTTCTCCTGAAGAAGAGTCATTTCTTGAGATGATGTTCAACTTGGGCAAACACGTGAAAGGAATAACCAGTTGAAGCTACTGATAGTGAGCATGATCTCCATGAACTGGTTGCCATGTTGCTGCCATATGGAATCCTGGCATTGGCCAGGGAATCCCGTGGCCAGCTGGGCTCTCCTTCCTGGTGGGACCCTCCCCTCAGCTGGTGGCGACCCCTGGATTTGAGATCTACCACATATGGTGTTGGGGCATCCTAGTGGCATTCAGTGTACTGTGTGGAACTCCTGCCCCGAGGCATCAGCTTAGTGCTGGGCACAGAAAAGATGCTCGGTGGAGAGTCACTGGTGAGTGCTTGGGTCCCTCCTGTCTCACACTGTTCGCTTGGCAGCACAATGTTCCTCCGTGTTCAGTTTCACTTCATCTCTCTCCTTCTGCCACTGCAACGTCCTTGACGACAGGGACTAGGCCTGCCGAGTGGATGACCTGAGACAGCATCGTCCCTTTGTATGAATTTCACTGGATTTTCACAGAGGGGTGTTGTTCACCGCAGGCCAGGTCCCTGCTTCATTCCCTGTCATCTGTGGAACAGCCAGAGCTTGCAGCTGGGCTGGGCTGGGATGTGTTGGCAGGGGTGGCGGTAGAGGAGGGGTCTCTGGTGTTTTAGTTACCCATAGCAGGCATTCGAGAAATGTTAATTGGTTGGATGATGTGATGAATGACCCCGTAATAATCTTTATCTTTGTTGCTAGAACACACCACAGCCGTCAGCGCTGGAATGCACAGCCCAGAATAAACCGAAGGAAACCACCAGCCAAGCCAGGGCAGTTTCAGTCTCCACCCCAAATGCAGGTGAGAGAAGATGGTGGGGACTGAGAGAATGATAACCTTAATTATGGTAATGATACCCTTTATCCAGAGATAAGGCCCAGGAGAGCAGAGAGCTTGGCAGGTGAGCACGCCCTGCCTGGGCTGTGGCAGTCACGCCTGGACAGTGCTGGCTCAGGACCCCAGGGCCCAGCCCCTCCCTCTCAGGGCCCCGAAAGGTCAAGTCTTCTTCCTCTTCTTTAGGCTTTTTGAGAAGCTTTTTCTTGCTCCGGAATTGCTGCTCTTTGGAAGGACTCTCAAGGGTTTCTTTGTATGCAGGGCTACTGTGGGACATCCACATTTTCAGACAGTATCTATTAAACTCAGAGGCCAGGGTGGGGCAGAGACCAGAAACTGAGAATTGAAGGGTTAGAGTCCACTTCCAGTTGAAGATCTATCAGAGTTTAGGAAAAAGTCTTTTTGATCATATAAAGGAAATGCTTTCTCAGCCTCTGAAGAGGGAGACGCCCGTGTGAAGGATGAGTCTGAGGGGAAGGAGTGACTGTGGGCAGCGGAAGTCCTGGATCACAGGGAGCTGAGTTGGGGACCATTGGCTCCGTTTGGGCCACGCCATGTTTTTGGCCTGCACAAAAATTAAACTGTTTTTGGAGGTTGCTGGAAACACTTAGGAATCAGGAGAATCACAGATAATATGGCATGTGTGGCCTCTCAGAATTTTATAATGTTCATCAAGCCTGCATTCCTGCATGGCAGCATCAGCTGGAGTAGAGTGACTGCCCGGACAGAACGCTGGGGAGAAGGGGCTCAGCGTCTGCCCCATACACCCCTGAGGACCCCCTCCTCTATCCCAGCCCCAGGCCAGGGCAATCCCTCCAGGGTCTGGCCCCCCTTCCCTTACCCCTTCACTCCCCAGCCCCACCTCTAGCCTGGGGTGAATGTCCTTCAGCAAATAAATATGCACGAGTCCCTCCCCCTTTAAAGAAACCCTCCCTCATGCCCGACCCCCTCTTGCTGTGCTGTTCTTTCACGACCAACAGATTTTTCGAGACTTCCCTGGTCTTTCTGTCATCCTTTGTGGTTTTTTTTATTATTTAAATTTTATTATTAAAAAATATATTATTCTATTTTCTTTTAATCTAGATATTCAGGTATCTGTCATCCTTTGTGTCACTCCTT
>VSMD01113650.1:0-14515 GCA_008750895.1 Mirza zaza
ATTAAAAGATTTGGGCAGTAGGCAGGCATGTTTTTATGTTCCTCTATTATTTTTTAATTTAAATTAAAAAGAACAGAATTGCTGTTGAAAGCAAAGAACAACTACAGAGGGGGAGAAAAGGAGGATTTAGAAATCAACAACCATAACCAAATAATAGATGTGCTTTACCTATTATTAACCTAATAATAGGTGCCAGGAACACCAATCTCATGTGTTCACCATACATTATAAAAGTCCTGGGCCCTAAACTTTAAAAAAAATCTTTTATGTGATTTTCAATTTCTAAAACTACCTCCCCCCAACCCCAATTACTATGAGGTTGTAAAACTGCTTTTTGGGAAGTAAACATTTTGACAGTAACTTAACTTTTCCTTAGAGGAGGTGGTGTTTAAATAACGTCTGATTGGTATTAACTGATCAACACTTAAGTGCACATATAGTAATAACATTCATCAGATGTCAGGCAGATGGGAGGGGGGAGGAGGGGATGGGTATATTCACACTTAATGGGTGCAGTGCACACTGTCTGGGAGATGGACACACTTGAAGCTCTGACTCAGGTGGAGCAAAGGCAATATATGTAACCTAAACATTTGTACTCCCATAATACGCTGAAATAAAAAAAAATTAAAATAAATAAATACCAAAGTAAATAACGTCTGGATGGCCAGCTATAAAACATATTCAACCACACTGTATTAGAGGGTTGGAATAGAGAACCTTCCTAAGGCCTTCCAGCCCTGAAAGTATGGCAGTCTGTGAAACACCTATGCAAAAGCACACAGGGAACACAAGCCTCAGTATTTACTGGAAAACAGAACATGGCAAGATAGAATTGTAATAGTGTTCGCTGAACACTCTGACTAGAAATGGTTCGAACATGTTTGTTTCCAGCTGAGATTTCAACTGGAGTTTCAAAACTGTTAAAGCCTTTTAGAACTAAATTTGTCATGTAACTAAGTTTATCAGTTCGAATAACTGAATTTATTATGAATATTATCATCGTAATATTACACATAACTTTTTAGTACTTTTTTCAATGGTATTAATCATTTACCACACTAAAGTTCACAAATTGCAAGAAAGTAGGTTTAATATTACTCCAGTTTAAAGGAGTGCATGAAAGTGAAGAGCAGAGACTTCAGATCTCCTAGTGTAAATACTAACATGCAGCCATATATGCAAACTTTTCATTGCTATAGGATGCTAAGTTGAAAAAAAAAAAGATGCTAAGTTGCTTCACTTTTTGTTTAGCAATCTGCCTTAAAACCAAAAGCCCAATTTACTTTCTGACTGTTAAAAATAATCTTAACCTGAAACTTATCTTTTTGAAATACTTCTAGTTACCTTCAGAGTTGAGCTCACTTTCAAAACTGAAGATACTCGGACTAACAGGAAATGAGTTCTGTTCCTTTCCAGAGGAAGTCTTGTCTTTAGAATCTTTAGAAAAATTATACATTGGGCAAGACCAGGGATGCAAGATTACCTACCTGCCAGAAAACATTAGGAAACTGCAGGTAAGCCTCCCCAGTGAGCAGGCAAAGAAACACAAGCCACTGACCCTTAAGCACGAGGTATCCCACAGGCCGGATGTGGAATCATCCATGCTAGATTCCCAGTTCCAAACAAGCAGTGATTTTTACATTTTGAGGCCTCCACTATCACTGACCAACCGCCATAACATTTTTTTTGTGATTGCTATGGGAACATGTCATGCCATGTTCCTTTCCACTGTGTGGTTTGGCATGTTTCATTTGCAGAAATTGAGTCATACCTCTTTCTATTGATTTCCATTTTTTTTTATAAGTAGCCCCCTAAAAATTGAGCTATTTTGAGTTAAGGTATTGTATAAGTGGTATGGCTGGGAGCCTGCATTTTGGTACCCAGGCTTGGGTTTTCTGTTAGGGGCAGTGTGACCTCCCTTTCTGCTTGGAGAGGGGAAATTATGTTACACTAGGTTTATGCTGAAGATGGGTCCACAGTACTGTGCAGAATCCTAGCAAAAGAGCAAGATATTATAACTTCATTCAAAGTAGCCATACTTGTATGTCTTTAAATACTCATGCTTTAAAGAACTGGTTTGGGTTTTTTTTCATGTTCCTGTTACTGCACTCTTAATGGTAACGTAGGTATGGGCCATAGTCCTCGGTAATGCAATGGTATGTAATGCAATGCCATGTACAGCACCAGTAATTCTCAATGTGACTGAGGGCTCCTATTCCTAATTCTCCATTCCTTTGCTCTGTGTTCATGGAACCCCTTTCATCATCATGCTTTTTGTACATGTCATGCCACAATCTTAGGGCAAAATGCAAACATTAAATTTTTGCCCAGTGAAGTAGAAAAGAGTTCATTTGAATATATTCAAACCCATTTTCTATGTTTTGGCTACTTCCACTTAGGTAATATTGGGTTGGTATTTGAGGCAATTATAAATCTGTAGCAACTCCCACAGATAATTATCTATTAAAAGGGAGCAAATGATAAATGTAGATAAATAATCCAAATTTTTTTTCATAAAGTTTTAGTAAAACAAATAAGCACTAGATTCCCATATTCTCTTTTCCCTGCCTAAGTGGAAATGAAGTCTATTGGCTTTCCTCAAAAATAATTTTATTTCTTGATCATGGTCATTTAAATATGTTTTTCCCTTTATCCCAGTACATAATTTCTCCTATTAAAAGTGCATGGGTGCCCACAGGTGATTCTGGTTATTATAATTCATTTATCAAGGTAAGGATCATTATGGTATACTCTCATATTATTTCAGAGTCTTAAAGAACTGTATATAGAGAACAATCATCTGGAGTACCTGCCTGTAGCCTTGGGGTCAATGCCTAACCTGGAAGTTCTTGATTGCCGGCATAATTTGCTTAAGCAACTTCCGGATGCCATTTGCAACACACAAGGTGAGGAGACAGAGTAGATCCACAGCCTAGTAGAATTGGCGGCCAATATTTCCCATGAAGAATGGCTTCCTTGCTTTACTGAAGACTGAACTCAGTGTACAGAGAGCTGAGCCCTATCCCACTAACTCCTTGCAGGGCTCACGAGTGACGTGGGTGAGGCCAGGTGCCCTGGTTAGTATAGCTAAAAGTCTTGCAAAAGCAGTTAGATTGTTTAGTGGGGGGTGAAAAGAGAAATAAATGGCAACTGCTAAGAAAATTAGTATTCATTCATACATTCAGTACAAAACCAGCAATAACTTACTGAGTACTTACTAGGTGCCAGAATTTGGAGTTGGGGTCCTGTAGTAAATGTTCATCTAGGTCACTAAGTCACTTGAATAAAAGAAAAAGTATTAACCCACAGTGGTGAAATCAGCAAGGGGACTTTTGGAGCTACATGATTGACATGGAAAATCATATATGATTCCTATATAAATACCCAAATGTTTTCCACTAGGGTAAGCCTTTTTTTTTTCTTTTTCTTTTCATTCACAGTTATAATCTCAAGTTAGGCCATTCTTTATCTATACATCCATCCATCCACTCTTTGACCATAATGCACTGAATCCCCAGGTTTATAATTATAGCTATTCTTTAATGAAAGCAGGATGAATGAATATGAGAGTGGAAGCCATTGCTTCCCCATAAGACAGTAAAAAATTAGGGATGGAGTGGGGTGCAGTACTCCTTAGTAAGGCTCCTGACCATAAATTCTTATCCTGTTTTTGGTCCCTGCAGGAGTGAAACATTCTCAAAATTTTTTTGTGTTTACCATTTTCCTGTCTCTGATGTTTATTTACACTGGCTCCAATGACTTTGAGATGTTATAAAGAAGTTATAAAAAAGAGAACTTGGTTTGCCTCATTAAATCAGCTGAATTTTATTAGATAGCACAGCAGGAAATTAACATGTCAAAGTAACTGGAGTTCTTAAATTTAAATTTTTTTTTTTTTGAGACAGAGTCTCACTCTGTTGCCCCGATGCCATGGCACAGCTGGCTCACAGCAACCTCAAACTCCTAGGCTCAAGCAATCCTCCTGCCTCACCCTCCCGGGTAGCTGGGACTACAGGCATGCGCCACCATGCCCGGCTAATTTTTTCTATATATTTTTAGCTGTCCAATTAATTTCTTTCTATTTTTAGTAGAGACTGGATCTCACTCTTGCTCAGGCTGGTCTCAAACTCCTGAGCTCAAATGATCCACCCACCTCAGCCTCCCAGAGTGCTAGGAATACAGGCGTGAGACACCACACCTAGCCTTAAATTTAAATTTTGCTTGTTCTTTTTAAATGCATATAATTTGTTTATGTTTTCCAAACATCCAGTCTCATGACAAAATTTCCTATATTTATCTTCTCTTTTGGTGAACCATATGGAGAAAAATGACTGAGTTTATAAGTCATTTATCACTAAGTATGATTTAAATGTATTTCTCTCTTCTCCCTCAATATTGAGTATTCCCAGACTTTTCATCTCTGCCTATTTGATTGGTTAAACTTTGTATTTTGGTGTTTAATTTACATTTCTTCCATCAAGTGATTTTGAGGATCTTTTTTATGCTTACCAGCCATTTTTCTCTCTCAGTGAACAATTTAAGATGGTTTCTTATGCTAAAAATATAGATTCGGACTATTCTCTATGATATGATAGCATTTTGATTTACAAGCTTTTTTTTTTTTTTTCTTGGAGACAGAGTCTCACTTTGTTGCCCAGGCTAGAGTGAATACCATGGCATCAGCCTAGCTTACAGCAACCTCAATCTCCTGGGCTCAAGCGATCCTACTGCCTCAGCCTCCCGAGTAGCTGGGACTACAGGCATGCGCCACCATGCTCGGCTAATTTTTTCTATATATATTTTTACTTGGTCAATTAATTTCTTTCTATTTTTAGTAGAGACGAGGTCTCGCTCAGGCTGGTTTTGAACTCCTGACCTTGAGCAATCCACCCGCCTCAGCCTCCCAGAGTGCTAGGATTACAGGCGTGAGCCACCCCGCCCGGCGATTTACAAGCTTTTAAGTGCATGTATCTATAAGCCTGCATGTGCCTAGATATTTGCTGTAAGGACTCACAAGAATCTGATAACAGTGGTTCCTTGTGACAATTAAGATGTGAGAGGGTTGGTGGGAAAGGGAATAAGAGGGAGAATCATTTTTATCCTTTCTTTGCTGTTTTTGCATGCAGGCATTTCTATTTACAAGCTATGTATATTACTTTTATGACAGATAGTATTTTTTTTCAAAAATTAATTTGCTTTTTGATTTGAGAGTAGTAGAGAAATGACTCTGTGGTTCAGGTGCCATACATTCCACTCTCTTTAGGCGTCAGGCAGGAACATTGATGGACCAAAGCTTGGTATAATAACAGGGAGTAGTGAGGCCTGTGGGAAAATGATGTGTCCCATACAAAGGCATGCAGAGCCAATTTTTCCAATATTCTGCTGAGCCAAGGAACAGATATGAGAGTGGTTTTTGCCAGTGAGCTGTCAGTTCCAGTTAGCAACTGTTACTCTACACCAAAAAAACGAAACAAAGACATTCATTCTAGAGAGATAGGAATATCTGAAGACTGAATTCTATTCTCCTTATCATGAGAAGGAACAAATGCAGAGACAGACCTTAGATAGTATAAAAAGTTGTGTCAGGGCTGGGTGCGGTGGCTCACACCTGTAATCCTAGCACTCTGGGAGGCCGAGGCGGGTGGATCACTCAAGGTCAGGAGTTCAAAACCAGCCTGAGCAAGAGCGAGATCCCATCTCTACTAAAAATAGAAAGAAATTAATTGGCCAACTAAAAATATATAGAAAAAATTAGCCGGGCATGGTGGCACATGCCTGTAGTCCCAGCTACTCGGAAGGCTGAGGCAGAAGGATCGCTTGAGTCCAGGAGTTGGAGGTTGCTGTGAGCTAGGCTGACACCACAGCACTCTAGCCCAGGTAACACAGTGAGACTCTGTCTCAAACAAACAAACAAACAAACAAACAAAGTTGTGTCAGTTTTTGTACATCCTTCCTCTTGGTCTTCTTACAAATGCAGAGGTGGATCCCTCACATACCTGGGCAGGTTTAGGTGACTAGTTAATGTTTGTTCTTAAGATAAATTCACCGTTTTAAAAATAACTCTTTTCAGCTTTGAGAGAACTTCGGCTGGAAGACAACTTGCTCACGTGTCTTCCGGAGAATTTGGATTCTCTAGAGAATCTTAAGGTTCTGACACTGATGGACAATCCCATGAGTGAACCCCCAGAAGAAGTGTGTGCTGAAGGCATTGAGGTCATATGGACATACCTTAAGGAAAAGAGAACCATGAAAATAATGGCAACAAAGGTAAAATCAGCACAGATTTTTGATAACTCACTCACACTCACTTGCTTTGGAGGGAGTCTAGTATTAAATACATTGCAGATTATTCTATAAAGAGATTCCTTATGAATCTACACCTTATCCTTCTCAAGAGGAGACTGTTATTTACTGTTATGTCCCGAGGGCCAAGGGAGATAATTTTTTAATGTCGGCCCTAGCATTTTCATCTTTTATGTCCCTTCTCTCTTGTCAGATAAGAAGCCAACAAACAGGCAAAGGAAACCAAAACTTTAAATTTTAAAACAATCTAAAATTCTTGGACTATTTCATTGGATTGAAAAAAGCTTGTATTAACAAAGGCAGTAAGATAAGTTTGAAAAATCAGAAATGAAAGCACTTATGGATCAGAGGCCCAGAGACCAGGGTTCTGCTCTGCCACTAACTAGGATCAAAGGGCTGGAGCCCATGGAGGCCTAGGAGACCCCAGACAGGCCAGGAATGTATCCATTTCTGGCAATACTCTTTTTTTTCACAATAACCAGATAAATAATTTATTCTTTTTTTTATTTCAGGAGATTATGAGGGTACAAACATTTTGGTTACATTTTATGTCTTTGCCTCATCCAAGCGAGGATTAGAGGCATGCCTTTCCCCTCTACAATGCTCACCGCGTCCATTAGTTGTGAGTTTACCCCCCTGACTTCCTAATCCCTGAAGAATATTACTACCGTGTGAGCACCATAGTGTTGATCAGTTAGGGTCAGGCAATATTCTTTATTCTTCAACTGGTCCAAGTCCCCATCATCTCTCACCTGGATGACTTACCTTAGCACCTACCAGTGTCCCTACCTCCTCGGTGGCTCCCCCACAACACAGCTTCCACTCAGTAGTCACACCCATGCTGCAAAACGTGGGTTGGATCTCTCCACTCAGCTGAAATTGGCAATTCTCTATTTCACCTGGAGTGAGAGTCAAAGGCTTTGGTCTGCAAGACCCTCTATCAATGGCCCTCAACCCTATTGGACCTCACATACTCTCCTTTATAAGAAATCTTTTTTTTTTCTTTGAGACAGTCTCTCACTCTGTTGCCCGGGCTAGAGTGCGGTGGTGTCAGCCTAGCTCACAGCAACCTCAAACTCCTGGGCTCAGGCGATCCTCCTGCCTTGGCCTCTCAAAGTAGCTGGGACTGACTACAGGCATGTGCCACCATGCCCGGCTAATTTTTTCTATATATTTTTAGTGGGACAATTTTAGTAGAGACGGGGGTCTTGCTCTTGCTCAGGCTGGTTTTGAACTCCTGACCTTGAGTGATCTGCCTGTCTCAGCCTCCCAGAGTGCTAGGATTACAGGCGTGAGCCACCACATCTGGCCTAAGAAATCTTTTTGATACATCCTTTAGTATTCTGAAATTGAATTCAGAGATAATCAAAACTACCAAAACACATAATTTTAATAAATCAAAATAATACCTGAATTTACAACATAAAGGAGAAAGAAAAGTAATTTTTTAAAAATATGTATTTCAATGTATATATACTCAGGAATAACTACAATGAAAGAATGAAAATTGTATTTTTTGATTGTATGCTTCCTAAAAGCATCTTGAAAAACCATGCACCCTCTTGCATATTTTTAAACCAATACTTATATTTTTTGCCATAAAATTGCAAAGGATGTAATTTCTGATGAATTTTAAATGTTGACATTTTATAATAGAGCTGTTAGATCCATATTTTAAATGCATCCAGTGGAATCTAAACACCATTATAATTTGTCAAGGTCAATTTATAAATACTTAAGCTCTCATTTTACAGGCAGAAAAATTTTATATAATATTCCTTTTTTATTGAACATGTATTTTCCATTCCATTTTCCCCTCAGAATTGATCCTAAGATTATTGATACACATTTTTTTATTTGAAGTATTTTATAAATTGCTCTTTCATACTTCTATGCAACAAAAATATTTATATAAATTAAATTTTAAAATTAAAACGTTATATATTACATCACAATTATTGGTAGTATAAAATCATCTAAAACAACAAAATTTATTACAAAATTATTTATAATAAATAATTGATAATTAATAGACATATAGGATTTTTTTAGAACATCATACCCAAATGAGAGGGATTTTTTTCCACTTAGTTTATATATTCAGGCATAAATATTACTGATTACTAGAATAAGACAGGGTTTATCATATTTTTTATTTTACAGATAAAAGCCATGAGAAACTTTATGCATGTAGATGACTTGGTGAGACTGAAAGAAGCTTTCTTTGCCTGTATTGTTTTGTTTTAAATAGCAATGCTTCACACACCTCTGAACTTCCAGATTTATATCCCCCAAAGTAAGATAGCAGCTCTTAGCTGACATATCAACTAGTGTTCCCTCAATTTTCTTGATGGTAGAATTGGAAACCACCTGTCTTGCAAAAAGATTGATTACCCAATACTCAGAGTCATTCATTTTCTCAACATCCACACTAGTATTTTGACTTGTCTTTTTTGCTGGGGAGTGTTCTAGAGATTTTTAGATTCCAGGGCAATGCACCGTAGTGAGATTCAGTAGGTACAAGGTGTGCCTTTCTTCTGTAGGGTGTCAGAGGGCATCTGTGAATGGGAAGATAGGGAAGGGGGGGCAGCTGTCATGTTCTCAGGCTGACTTTAGGAAGGGGTACGTATGGAAGTCGAAGCTCAGGAAGTGGATTGCCTTCAATCTGTCCATGCCTGCTCAGCCTTGGAAAGGCTTTGTAAACCAGGGCACACATCACCTACCCACAGACCGCTTAACTTTAAGACAACAAAAAGCCCCATACATTTCCAAAATGCCTCTAGGGGGCAATACTGTTCCCTGGAGAATCGCCGCACTAACTGATCTGCTGTTTTCACTCCCCGTTTCATCTTTCCCACTCTTCACATGCTTCAGTCACAGTCAGGACCCTCGAGTTCTTCCCGGGAGCAAGCATGGTTCTGCCTCAGGGCCTTAAAAACTGGCTCTTCCCTACACCCAGAGATGCTCCCCCTAGATATGGGCAAGATTCTGGCTCTCACTTCATTCAGTCTCTGCTTGAATGTCCTCTTATCAGAGAGCCCTCCCTAGATCAGCCTTATACAAAACAGCATACCCCACTACACCATTCATTCAGCAAGTGTTTATAGAGATTTTACTATGTGCCCGGCACCGTTCTGGATACTAGAGAGACATCAGTGAACCAAACAAATATTTCTGTCCTCATATTGCTTAAAATCTAGTGAGAGGAAAACAAAAACCCGAAATATAAAACATACAACTACATACTATGTTAGAGAGTGCTACTGGGGGGGCGGAGTTCACGTTAAGGGGGATTGAAATTGCCGGAAGCAGTGCAGGTGTGGAAGGCGGGGGAGGAATTGAAAAGACAATTGTTTTAGCTTGAGCTGCCATAACAAAATACCACAGAATGGTGGCTTAAATAACAGAAATGTACTTTCTCACAGTATTGGAGGCTGTTTACTCTGAGACCAAGGCGTCAGTATAGTTGAGTTCTGGCCAGGGCCCTCTTCCTGGCTTGTAGAGGTCTCCTTCTTACTGTGTCTTCACAGGGCAGAGAGAGAAAGCTGTGAGCTCTCTGATATCTCTCTTCTAAGGCCATTAATCTCATCATGAGGGTCTCACCCTCATGACTTCATTCAGATCTAATTATCTCCCCCAAGCCCCACCTCCAAACACTGTATCACATTGGGGATTTGGGCCTCAACCTATGAATGTGGGGGGACGAAGTTTGGTTCATAACAGTGATAATTGAACAGACACTTGAAGTGGAGGGCCAGCCGTCTGAATATTAGGGCGAGTGTCCCAAGCAAAGGAAGCAGTGGGCGCCAAGGCCCAGAGCTGAAACTGGGCCTAGGGTATGAGCAGGGAGGAGGCCCACACGGCTGGAGCAGAGTGAGCTGGGGGAAGAGCAGCTAATCGATCCAAGAGATGAGGAGGGAGGGGCCCGGTGGGATAGGGCCTGGTGAGCCATTATTAGGACATTGGCTTTTATTCTGAGAGAAATGGGGAGCCACTGGAAGGTCCTGAGAAAAGTCTACCACTAGAGGAGGGATGCTGCTACACAGGTGGAAGGGAAGAGCAATCAAGAAACAGGTGAGGGCTGTTTTTCAGTAAGAGCACAGACAGGCCAGTAACGAGAGGGAAGGCAGGGCCGGGCCCAGTGGCTCACGCCTGTAATCCCAGCACTCTGGGAGGCCGAGGCGGGCGGATAGCTCAAGGTCAGGAGTTCAAAACCAGCCTGAGCAAGAGCGAGACCCCCGTCTCTACTATAAATAGAAAGAAATTAATTGGCCAACTAACATATATATAGAAAAAATTAGCTGTGCATGATGGCACATGCCTGTAGTCCCAGCTACTCGGGATCCTGAGGCAGTAGGATCGCTTGAGCCCAGGAGTTTGAGGTTGCTGTGAGCTAGGCTGACGCCACAGCACTCACTCTGCGAGACTCTGTCTCAAAAAATAAATAAATAAAAAGACGGAAGGCAGGGTGCAGGCACTCAGATTGCCCTGACCACGTGCTGTCATTCTCCACAGCACTGGTCACCACCTGTCAAATTATACATTCATGTGTTTATTGTCTACTGTCTCTTCTTCCCACTGGAATGTGAGCTCCAGAAAGTCAGTGACATTGGCATTTCGCTGCTGTTGCCCAAATATCTAGAACAGTGCCTGGCGAACGAAAGTGCTAAATACATTCTTAAAAAATTTGCCTGAATGGCTGGCCAATGGAGAAAGACAGAAAGTAAGGTTTGGCATTCTAGTCACCTCCCATTCTCCACATTTTCAATACCAATATCGGAATAAGGAGATTTAATGATCTCATGTCGTCACAATACCCGCTGATGCTGAACTAGGTTTATCTTGTTTTCAGATTCAGGCATGGTGGCACGGGACAATGGTGCGGAAAGGATTTGGGGAATTTGAAGAGCTACTAAAAGCACGAAAGAAAGCAAAGAGCCCTGCAAAAGATAAGGCAGGAAATAAGGCTCCAAAAGGAAAACCTGGAAAGGGAAATAAGAAATAATTCTATAAATTGGTGAACTGAGGTAATGAACTCTAACGGATTAGGAAGGCAAAATATCTAGGAATTAGAGTCTTACTACATTAAAATTATTCACAGAATTATGTGTAAAGATAAAAGACATTTTTACTGAAATATTTGTGGATAAAGTCTTATGACACCTGGGAATTCCTTCAAAATCATGAGGGGCTTGGGCAGTAGGTAGGGATACAAAGGAAACAGACTGGCCATAAATTGATAACTGTAGAAGAAGATGAGTACATGCATATTCATTAAACTGTTCTGCCTACTTTAGAAACTTTGATTTTGGAATAATTATAGATTTATAGGAAGTTCCAAAGAAATGCACAGGTAGATCCATGTACCCCTCACCCTCCCTCAGTGCTGACCTCTTACATAACTACAGCACAGTAACAAAAGCAGAAAACTGACATTGGTACAATCAACAGAGTTTATTCAGATTTCAATTATATATGCACTCACTGGTGTGTAATTCGATGTAATTTTGTCACACGTAGCTTTGTGCAACCATTGCCACAATCAAGACACAGAATTGCTCCATCACCAGAGTCTCCCTTGTGCTACTCCTTTGTAGATACACCTACCACCTACTCATCTCCTGGTTCCTATCCTGCCCCCATCTTTGTAATTTTGTCATTTCAGGAATATCATATAAATGAAATCACACAGTCTATAACTGGGATTGGCTTCTTTACTCAGCATAATTCACTTGAAGTCTTTCCAAGTTGTTGTGTCAGTGTTTTGTTCCTTCTTGCTGAGCAGTATTGCACAGTTTAACCAATCACCCATTGAAGGATATCAAGTTGTTTCTGGTTTGGGGCTATTATAAATAAAATTGCTATGAATATTCATGCATACATTTTTTGCAGAAGCATAGGTGTTCACGGAATCCATGGGAATGCCCAGAGAAAAGAATACCACATTACCCAAAACAGTCCCTTTTACAGGACTCAAAAATTCCTCATCCTGGTGACTTTTTCTTTTGGAGTAGTATTGATTTTAAATTTCCATATCTTTCAAGCAATGATTGCAATACTAAGTATTAGTGTGGCAAGAGTAAAGCAAAACCTAATTTGATTAGAGAGTATCAGAATAGAAATGTGTAGGCAAACATCTCTGCCATGCAACCACTTTCACGCTCTAGTAAAAGAAAACCAAAAATTTCAAAAATCGCTTAGAGCAACACAAAAACTTTCATTAATGAACCAAATCGGTTTTATGTAGCAAATTCCATGTCAAAGAAATGCCTAGAGACATCATATTAACAATTTTTTGTTTTCACAATAAAAGGTTTTAATTTATTCTAACAAGGTGTGTATTTGATAGTGGGTTTTAATTTTTTGACCACTTTTTACTAAGATTTATATATCAGTGACTATTATTGGTGTTTATCATTTATATCTGAGACAAAAAGGCACATAACATATAATAATAAACCATAGATGGGTACACTTTCTAAGTAGACCAACTTATGATACATACAATAGTAAACATAACATGAAACTATTAAAGAGCCGGTCGGTACCTTTCACATTAGAATTACACACACACACACACACATTCTTATATTCAGAACATTTAACACATAGGAAAAGAAAAGGCAGAAATCAGGGCAAGAAAAAGGCAGTTGCATTACCAGAATCTAAACATTTTTGTCAGGCCTTCTAAACAGTAAGCAAACTATATATTCAAAACAAATTAAATATATTGAAAAATGTCATTTTTGTTTCATAAGACAGAGAATAATGACATGCTCATATTAGATTATTATATAAATGGCCCCAAAGTTGATACTCAGTTAATGACACTGGAATCCATTCATGTTCTTTCCCTTCGGAGAATGGTTTGTAGCTTAGTAAGACTTGGGAAATCACCTTACTGAAACCCACCATGGTCAAAGTGAATGCTTCTTTTGGGATCTCGGTCAAAGCATTCTAGTGCTTCCTCCTGTGAAGCTGGGAGAATCCATCTTTTCATTCCTATCTCAGCGATCTCAGGAAGTTTGGTCACGGCACATAACAAGTGTCTAAACCATCGTCCACAATCCCGAAAATTGGATGGTCGAAGGCTAATATCCAGCTCGGTTAACTCTTTGAGGAACCGCACGTTTTGGCAGAAGATGGCCCATCCTTCATCGCAGATGCTGTCATTATAGCTCAGGTCTAGCTTCTGCAGTTTGGCCAGATGACCCGTCCCTATGACTGATGCTGGAAAACAAAATCACTCTAATGCTAAAGTATAAGAACACTTTCTACTGTGGCCATTTCCAATAACACAGTGTCTCCAGGATTAGTAATGACAAGATTAGTAATTAGTAATGATTTGTTATTAGCTAGCAGTTTTATTTAGGGCATCTGAAATAAGTAATAAATTTCCTCTCTGTACAGCCAAAGTATAGCTGGAAAAGTGGTTTTTTTCCAAATCCTAGTCCAAAGAATTTCTTTTTTGTCAAGAAAAAGAAATTCTGCTCCACTGCTCCCTTGGAGTCCCAGCTCTTCCTATAGACTTGCTTTAATTAAATTATAAGGAGTGATAGCTCATTGGCTTAAAACTGAGGACCATTTGTAAATAGTCTTCTTGCTGTTTAATGCTTTTTAATTGTTCATTGCTCTTTCAATTGGTCATTCTTCATTCAACAATTATTTAATTGAGCACTTTCCATGTTCAAAACATACCTGGATAATTTCTAATTCACTTTAGAGACTCCTAATGCACAGGACAATTTTCCCTTTGAATAGCACATATCACAATATTACCTACAATGGCACTTAAAAATAATAGTTAATGATGAAGTGAAGAGACAATAACGACCTCTGTAATAGAGGGTAGGAGAGATACCCAAGAGAAAGGGCATATGCTTCCCTTTTCAGCCAAACCCATGAATGGATTACAAGGATCAGATGAACAGGATAGAATATCAGACTTGCAAGGGACCTTGGAAAGCTCCTCGCCCAATCTCCAGATCAATGATCAGAGAGGAATCCCTTTCACAGCCTCTCTCCTGGTGACCACCATGATTCTACAGGAGCTGTCCTTTCAAGGTTGTCCTCAACATTGTGAACAGCTCTCAGCAAGATAAAGCCCTTCCACGGGGCCCCAATCTGTCATCCCGTGTCTTTCACCCAGTGCCTGCTCAACCAGCTGAAAAATGCAGCTCCTTCTTCCTCGTGCCAGCCCTACAGCGTT
>VSMD01113653.1:0-38491 GCA_008750895.1 Mirza zaza
CAACTGGTTTTGTTCCCTGTCTCAGGGAAGAACTTTGTTTCTGATTGCTATTAAACAATAGAACATGTAAAGGAACTTTCTGGAAACTCAGGGCACCCTGTTCTGGAAATTATTGAGGTGAAACCAAAATGTACAAAGCCATGTCATGGTTATTTGATTTAAGGTGTGATTCTTTCTCCTGTCCTCTCTTATAGGATACTCACTTTGTTTCCAAATGCCATAGCTCGCAAATTACTGCTGATGTTGATATTTATCTTAATTTTCTGGGTCATTTACTTGGCTTCAAAAGACCACACAAAGGTAGGAATTGTTTCCTTTTCCAGAATTTCACAGAAGATCACAGTGACCCCGTTTGAATGATTCCCTTTATCATGGTAAGAAATAAAAGTTAAAAGCATGTCATTGTGGCAGAATGTGGATGAGAGGGTTCTCTCTTCAGCATTAATCCCTTCGATATCATTATTGGTTTTTTTAACGGCAGGTGGATTTGCAGCCATCTGTGTACTACTTTGGACAATAATATGAACTGGTAAAAGAGCTCTCAGACCACAGCTCAGAGGTTTCTCATCCTAGGTCTCTCTCTGTAAATACATGTTCTCTAGATTTCTTCCCTTGACCCTCTTCTCTTCCATGCCTTTACCCTGTAATTTAAGTGCCCAGGTCCCATCCACTACCAATATTAGTGTTTCTCAAAGTGGAGTCTGGGGGGTCTTTTGCTATGGAACCCGTTTGTTTGTACCTGAGTAAAACGCAGATTCCTGAGCCCTACTCCAGAACTGCTGAAATCTCTGGGGTTGAGCCTAAGATTATGAAGTATTAACAACCCCCCCCAGCTGATTCTTATGCATGCTAAAGTTTGAGAATCCCTGCCCATGTGCTTCCAGAGCTGAAACCTCTTCCCAGCCCCTCTCTTGTGCGTGTGCTGTTCATTTGATGTCTCCATCTAAGTCTTCTACTAGCACTACCAATGCAAAAAAAAAAAAAAATGCACACTGATTTTACCATCTCTTTCACCACCATCCCCTGGCAAAAAACAAACAAACAAAAAACAAAACATACAAAATCAAGTGAATACAAATTCTCTCCTCTTTCTCTTATCTCACCGATCATGGTAATTGTGTTCACTATAGCCCTTTGTAGTCAGTGAAGCCAGCACTCTCCACCAGCTATCAGCTGCTGAGTCTTATAAAGTCTACCTCCTAAATAACTCTCAAACCAATCCTTTTTATCTTCATCCCCATTGTCTTTATTTAGTCCAGTCCTTTGTGATTTCTCATCTAAAGTGCTGAAATGGTCTTCTCGTTAATTTTCCTACCTCCTGTCTCAGCATGCTCTCAGCATTTACTCAACAAACGTTTGCTGAGTATAGATTGTGTGTCAGGCACTGGCCTAGGCATTAGGGATGCAGGAATGTAGGACATCATCTTTGTGTTCAAGAATCTGAAATTATATTAATATTTCTAAAATGAAAACTTGAACGTGGTACTCTACCTTCAGTGGTGGCTCCTGCAGCATGGTATGACCCAGACTCATTGGCACAGCATCTCATGCAGATTCATTCAAGTAAAGGGCATGGAAACTCACTTAGATTGGCTTGAGACGTTCTTGCATTGGCTGCGTCCTCAGCCTGCTCTTCCTCTAGGTTTTCATGTGGCTCCTTCAAGTCTTTGCTCCAATGTCATCTTCTTCATTTAATACTAGAAACAGCTTCTCCCCACCTCTTAGCATTCCCCTTACTCCGTTTGAGTTCTTTATTTGCAGTAGCACTTTTCACTTTCAAAACACTGTATAATTATGTATTAATTATGGTCATTGATTATCATCTATCTTGACCCAATATAAGGTACTGTCCACAAGGGAAGAGATCTTTGTATGTATTCATTTGTTGGTATATTCCAAGTGCCCAGAACAGTGTCTGGTACACAGTAGATGCTTAATAAATAACTAGTAAATAACTAAATAAAGACTGCTCAGCAATCTGAGTGAGAGGTAATGGAAGCTGAAATAAGGCACGAACAATAAGGATGGAGAAAAATCAATGAATTTGAGCCATAATTGACAGCAATAGTGATTGACTATGGGAAATAAAGGGATAGGAATTACATCCCATGTTTGTATAACTGCATGGCTGGTGATGCCACTCACTGAAGTATTGACCAGAGTAGGAGAAATAGTTTTGGAGGACAAAAGATAAGTTTAGATAAGAACAGTCTAGGTTTGACGTAAGCCAAGTGGCGATGTTGCTTCAATAGACTTGAATATACAGATATAATGCTTGGAAAGCCCTGGTTTAGAGAAATGGGTTTAGGAAATGTTCAAATATAAATGGCCCCTGAAGTCTTTGGAGTCTGTGACATTTCTTTCAGTGAGTAGAAGAATGAGAAGAAAAAGTTGCTAATGATATAGCCATGAGGGACAAAATAAGCACCAGGCCGAGAAGCCAGTGGCAGGAGAGAAAGTGCACATGAGGACCCTTAACTGGTAAGGGTGGGAATAGCCAAAGTTAGGATGGTAGTTAAAGGGGAATAGGTGGGTCAAAAAGTTTTTCTTTTTTAAATATGGGAGATACTTGAATACATTTAAATTTGTATGGAAAAAGGTTAACAGAAAAATGTAGAAGTAGGAAAGAAAAGGTGTGGTTACACTTAAGTTGGGCAGAGTGCTAGAAAGTTGAATTGCCGTATGACTGTTCTTATAAGTCTCTGAAGCTGAGAAGGTTCAGGGACAAAGAGATCTAGGTGTTGGAGGAACTGCCTCTGTGCACATTGAAGTCTACTTTGAGGATGTCAGGACTTTTGGGGATAAAGAAGATTAGAAGCCAAGTTCTTCATAATCTTCAGTATATGAATGAAGGAAACCAATGAGTCAAAAAATGACAGTGAAGAGGAAGATTGTGTAGTAATTGGTGATAATTGGTCAGATGTATCACGGGGAACAAAAGATATTAGGGTCTGCTGAAAAAATATATCCTTTAATATAATATTTATGAATTTTTGAAATGTATATATATTTTTGAATGTGTATGTGTGTGTGTGTGTGTGTGTGTGTGTGTGTGTGTGTGTGTATAAAACCCTTGCCTTAGTCCTTTTGGGCTGCCCTAAAAGAATACTATTGACTGGGTGGCTTATAAACAACAGAAACCTGTTTCTCACAGTTCTGGAAACTGGGAAGTTTAAGATTTGGTGTTTAATGGGGGCCTGCTTCCTGGTTCACAGGTAGCTGTCTTTTCACTGTGTACTCATATGGTGGAAGGGGCAAGGGGGCTCTCTGGGGCCTATTTCCTGACAGCACCAATCCCATTCAAGAGGCCACTCCCACGACCCAGTCGCCTCCGAAAAGGCATCATCTCCTAATGCCGTCACATCGGAAGTTAGGTTTTAATATATGAATTTGGCAGGGGGACACACAAAAGTTCAGTTTATAGCAACATTGGAGATTATATTTCAACATGAGTTTCAGGGAGATACAAACAGATTCAGCAAAAAGGACTAGGAAAATTGTGACCTTGCAAAAGAATAGATAACAGTCGCCAATGCTGAGAGAACACAGGTGTTAGACTTGTCGAAGACTTTTTTTTTTTTTTTTTGGAGACAGAGTCTCACTCTTGTTGCCCTGGCTAGAGTGCCGTGGCGTCAGCCTAGCTCACAGCAACCTCAAATTCCTGGGCTCAAGCGATCCTCCTGCCTCAGCCTCCCAAGTAGCTGGGACTACAGGCATGAGCCACTATGCCTGGCTAATTTTTTCTATATATTTTTAGTTGGCCAATTAATTTCTTTGTATTTTTAGTAGAGACGGGGGTCTCACTCTTGCTCAGGCTGGTCTTGAACTCCTGAGCTCAAACTATCTGCCCACCTCAGCCTTCCAGAGTGCTAGGATTACAGGCATGAGCCACCGCACCCGGCCATAGACTTGTCAAAGACTTTGAAACAACTATTATAACTATATTAGTTTTCTACTGCTGTTAGAACAAATTTAGTGGTTTAAACAAGTTTATTATCTTACCTTTCTAGAGGTCAAAATTACAGAATGCATCTCACTGGGTTAAAATCAAGGTGTTAGCAGAGTTACATTCCCTTCTGGAAGTTCTAGGGAGAATGTTTCCTGGCCATTTGAAGCTTCTAGAAGCTGTCTGCTTTTGTTGGCTTCACCATCCTCAAAGCTAGCAACATTGGGCTGAGTCCTCACACTTCCATCTCTCTGGTTTATCCTCTTCTGCCTCCTAGTTTTACTTTTGAGAACTCTTGTGATTATTTTTGGCTTACCTGGATAATTTGGGATAATCTTCCCATCTTAAGGTCAGCTAATTAGCTAGCGTAATTACACCTTCAGTCTTAATTCCCTTTTGCCATGTTACTTAACATATTCATAGGTTTTGGAAAATAGGACAATAGGATAAATATCTTATCCTTGTTTCTCAATAGTTAATGTTTTCCCACCCCCCTCTGGCTTCTATCATGATTTTTCTCTTTGTCTTTGATGTTTTGCAATTTGAATGTGCTATGCCTAAGCATTTTGGGTATTTATACTGCTTGATGTTCTCTGAGCTTCCTGGAACTATGGTTTGGTGTCTGTTATTAATTTTGGAAGATATTCAGCCATTATTACTTCAAATATTTATTCTATTCCATACTCTTTATTCTCCTTGTGTTATTCCCATTATGTATATTTATACCTTTTGTGTTTTTCCACAGTTCTTGGAAATTCTGGGGTTTTTTCCCATTCTTTTTCTCTTCTTTTTAGTTTGAGAAGTTTCTGATTGTTGGGGGCTGATTCTGGCATTATGCCTTATACTAATCATTCACAATAGCCTGTAATGTATGCATGCTGCATGACGCAGCCGTAGCCAGCATTTTCTTCAGACACGGTTACTGCCTTGGGACATAACAAGAGGCCTGAGTTTCTGCACCTAAGCAAATGTTGCCCAGCTCCCGCATGGTGGGCCCCTTGTGGTGGAAGTCTGGAGGCCATAAAGATAAGAAGAACATTCCCAAGGTCTGGCTCCATCAGATAGTTGGTAGTCAATGACGAGTAAGACTCCTCAAGGGAGGGGCGACCTAAGACAGACACAACCATGGGGGTCAGCCGCTAGCTGGGAAAGAATACAAAAAGTTCTTCTGCCGGCTGCATTGTTGAATGTGGCTTATCTCGGCCTTGGTTTTTGAGTTATGTCTGGCATTGGCACCACAAATAACCGTTTTGAGGTCTGAGACCATGGGAAATTGTTCCCCTGTAAAACAACTCCAGAATTGACGGTTATCGCTGCTATGCTAAGATGCTCACGTACAAGGAACTAACCTGGGGTCTGGGGGGTATAAATATAAAGTGACTGGTGCATTAATCACTCGAGTCATTTCATGTCCGTGTGTGTCTGTGTCGTTATTTTATGTTCTGTGTCCATCTACCGTCCTGTGATCGGGCCACGACATCTGATGACATACCTTCAAGCTCTCTGATTTTTTCCTACACTTTAGTCTCCTAATGAGTTCATCAAAGGCATTCTTCAGTTCTGTTGCAGTGTCTTTGATTTCTAGCATTTCCTTTTGATTGTTTCTTAGAGTTCCCACATCTACACTTATATTATCCATCTGTTCTTGCATGTTGCTCACTTTTTCAATTAGAGCTCTTAGAATATTAATCATAGCTATTTTAAATTCCTGGTCTGATAATTCCAAAATCTCTGCTATAGCTAAGTTTGGTTCTGATGCTTGGATTGTTCCTTGAGGCTGTAATTTTTTTCTTCCTGTATACCTTGTAATTTTTTATTGAAATCATGACATGATATATTGGGTAAACTGGAACTGAGGTATATAGGTCTTTAGTATGAGGTTTTATATTGATGTGGCTAGGAGTTAAGACTGTGTTTTCTGTTTACTTCAGATGCAGTGTCAGAGGCTAAATTTCCTTTAGTGTCCTTGTTTTTGCCTCTGCCAGAGACTTTGTCCTTGAGTTTCCCTAGAGACTTCTTTTTAAAAAGGGTCTGAGGCATGCAATATTTTTAGGTATAATTCCCTGTTTCTATACAGGATCCTTATTGAGGTGGTGGTAAGATGTGCAAAAGGTGAAGAATTCTATAGTCCTGTGATTTAGTCTCCGTATTTTAGTGAGCTAGTGCCCCTAAACTGTGACCTTGACAGCTTCCCGTTCCCCTGTATCCAGCTCACTCCTTAGGTGAAGTGAGAAAACTAGAAGAGCTGGCTTTGGGTATTTTCCTTCTCCCTGGTTGACTAGGCTTTAGTAAAACTGAAGTTGGTTAGGCTTTGGTGAGATAGTTTCCTTTGAGGCCAGGCTTTGTTAAGGAGAACAGAGAGTTCTGGGTGCATTTAAATATGGTTACATCATAACTAAAAAGAGAGAGAACAAAGAGAAAACAATAAAATGGTTGACTTAAATCAAAGCATATCCATAAATACATTAAATATAAATAGTCCAAACACACCAATTAAAAGACAGTGACTATCAGAATGGATAAAAAAGAATGAACAAACCTTAAGCTATCTATGATAAACCCATTTTAAATGTAAAGATATAGGTAAGCTAAAAGTAAAATGATGGAAATAAGTATGCCAGGCAAACGCTAACCACAATGCTTATATGAACTTACTAATATTTGACAAAGTAGATTCAGAACCAGGAAAATTACCATGGATAAATAGGATCACTACATACTGGTGAAAGGGTCAGTTTACCCAAAATACATAACAATCATAAATGTGTATACACCTAACAGCAAAGCTGAAAAATATGTGAAGAAAAGCACATATAAAAAAAAGAAGAAAAAGAAAAATCTAAAATCATAGTTGGGACCATTACAATTGTTCTTACTAACTGATAAAATATATAGACAGAAAATCAGTGTAGTGAGTTAAATAGTGGCCCCTAAAGGTATGTATACCTGACACCCTTGAATATGATCTCTAGCATTAAATAGTCCCTGATATCTTCAGGGTATATGTTCCAAAATCCATGGTGGACTTCTAAAACTGCAGATAGTACTAAACCCTATATGGTGTATATACTATGTTTTTTCCTATGCCTATTTACCTAGGGTAATGTTTAATTTATAAATTAGGCACAGTAAAAGATATAATAATGAATGAATAGTAAAATATAACGATTATGACAGTATACTGTAATATAAGTTATGTGAATGTTGTTTCTGTCTCTCTCTCTCACACACAATATCTCATTGTACTATATTCATCTATTTTTGGACTGTGGGTGACCATGCGCAACTGAAATCACATAAGGGGGAACCACCATAGTTAGAAAAACAGTCTTTGCAAATGTAAATAAGTTAAGGATGGTGAGATGAGATCATCCTGAATTAGAAAGGATCCTAAATCCAATGACAAGTGTTCTTTTAAGAGAAGAAAAGAAGAAAAGACACACAGAGGGGAAGGTGATGAAAGGATGGTGGCAGAGACTGAAGTGATGTATCCTCTAGCCAAGGAATGCCAAGGATCATTGGCAACTGCCAGAAGTTAGGAGAGGCATGGAATAGATTCTACCTCAAGCCCTCCATAAGGAACTCACTCTATTGACACATTGATCTCAGACTTTTGGCCTCCAGAACCATGAGAGAAGACATTTGTGATTTTTTTAAGTCACCAGATTTGTGGTAATTTGTTATGTTAGTGTTCTGAAGCTCATATAGTCAGCAAAAATATAGAAGAACTAAAGCACACAGTCAATCAACTAAATCTGATTGACATTTATAAAATACTTCATCCAACAATGGGGTAATATATATATTCTTTTCCAGTGCACATGAAACATTTACCAAGATAGAACATATCTTGGGTCACAAAACAAATTTGTAAAGAACTGAAATCATACAAAGTATGTTCTTTTATCACATCGAATTAAAGTGGACATAAAAGAAAAATAACTGGTAAATCTTTAAGCACTGGGAAATTAAATAATACATTCTACATAATTTATGGATTAAAGAGGAATTCTCAAGAAATATTAGAAAACAATTTGAACTGGATGAAAATTAACCTAATTTGAACTACACGAAGATTAACCTAATCTTTCATCTTAAAGAACTAGAGAGAGCAAGCAGAAAGAAAGAACAAATACTACAATAGAAATCATTAAAATTGGAGCTAGAAATGCAATTGAGAAAATTAACAGAACCAAAAACTGGTTCTTTAAAATGTTCAATAAAATTGATAAAATTTCAGCCAAACCAATGAAGAAAAGACACAAATAACCAATATCAGGAATGAAAGAAGGGCCATTACTGCAGAACTCATAGATATTTAAGGATAATAAGGGAATACAATAGAAAACTCTATGCATATAAATTTAACAACTTAGATGAAATTGATGAATTCCTTCAAAACTCCAAACTACTAAAACTCACCCAAGAATAAATAGATAATTTGACTAGTCTTAAGTCAATGAAATAAATTAAATTTATTGTTAGAACTCTTCTGAAAAAAGAAATTCCAGGCCCAGACGGTTTCATGGAAAATTATATTAAGCATTTAGTTGCTTAGTTATAATCAATAAAGGCAGAAACGAGGAAACCAAGATGCCTCCTTACTAGTTTGTTTCTCATAAATTTTCCAAGGCTCATCAACATGAATGAGCCAGGAGGACATGCTAAGTAAAATAAGCTAAACCCAGAAAGGCTAATACTGACTGCATGACCTTATTTATTATATATAGAAGCTAAAAATGTTGGACTCATAGAAGCAGAGAGTAGAATGGTTTTTACCATTCTACTGAAGAGTTGAAGGTGGATAGTATGGGAAGATGTTAGTCAAAGTGTTCAAAGTTTTAGCTAGACAGGATAAATAAATTCTAGAGCTCTATTGTCCAGCATGGTGGCTATTAATAATAATGTATTGTATACTGGAAAATTGGTAAGGGATTTTAAATGTTCTCATAAAAATATTATGTGAGGTGATAGGTTAACTAGCTTTATTTAATCATTCTACAATGTATAGATTTATCAAAATATCACATGGTACATCGTTACTATATATAATGTTTGTCAACTAAAAAACAAATAAATTCTTTTAACAAAACCTTTTTATCACTCCCAAGAGAAACTCTGTAATCATTAAACAAGAACTCTCCATTCCTCACTCCCTGTGAAGCTATTAACTGCCCTGGGCCAAACTTGTTACAATCTCTTTTACTTATCTATGGAGTTCTACTTATGTAACTGTTCAATTATTCACTTTTTGCACTATAAGTTTACATGTTTATACCTCTGTCTAGACTGAACTTCCTGGGAATATAATCATATCAGCTGCAAATAACATTTGTGTGTCTTCTTAGTTCATTAAATTATTAGTATTAAGATCAGTAAAGAGAGCAGAGAGTGTCTTTATTTATCATAGTAGCCAGTAGGGTAGATATTTTTATCCACTTGGCTAAATATAGATAGGCAAAAGACTAAAATATTGTCAAATCCAATCATAAAAAATACTGAAAAAATTATAATTGAGTATTTAGGAAATGAAAGTGTGGAGAACAGTCTAAGATTAGAAGCAATGGAAGTAAATCACAAGGGAATTTTTCAGTGCTTTAACTATAAATACTTAACTATTAAATACTTCTAAAAATGTCAAGCAATGAAGTAGTAAAAATATTTTCTGCAAAACTGAGAAACTAAATGTTAAGATGGTTATTACATGAAGAACTGATATCAACTGAGAAATAAAAAACATTAAAATCCAAGTAAAAAATTGGAAATAAACAATTCAGAGGAGAAAAATATATTAGTGAAACAAATATTTGAGGGAAAATAAAGTTGGAGCACACTGATATGAAAATAAATGTAATTTAAAATTATAGCAAGCCTCCATTTTCACCAAACTATTTGCACATAGTTTTGATGACAATATTCTATAATTTAACCCCCCAAAATTTAAATGGATGAATTTTTTTGAGGTAGAGTTAGTCAACTGAGGTACATGAGGACAGTTCTTTTCTCTAGGTGACCATGAAGCTATCCAAAATCCTTTCAGGTGAATTTTGTATGAATCTTTCATTCAGGCAACAATCTAATTATTAGAATATAATATACATGAATTTACATAATTGTTTTGGCAAAATTGAATGTCCTGTTCTAGAAAAATCTTTCACAGTACTTATGGCAGAGGAAGTAGTATACTTGGACTTCAAGCCTTTCTGTACAAATATCGAACAGCAGTCAACTATTAAAAAAAAAAACAAAACAAAGCAACAGCCAAACAAGCCAATGACCAAACAGGGGTAGGTCTTCAACCCTGGCTGTCTCTCATGTCATTTTAGTATGCTGTCCACTGGCTAAATGTGCCTCAAACCAGAACAGATTTTAAATCGGTAACAATTTCTTCAGTTACTTCATTGTCTAGGCGAACATGATGGCATTTGTTGTCCCCTAAACAAATATTTCAATTGACTGAATCTTTCAGTACTCTACTTAAGGAACATTGTTCATAACACTTTGTTTGCTACAATGACCAGTGAGAGATTGGTGCGGCACAATGGGTAGTCTTACACTTTGCTGGTGGCAACGTAAATTCTTATCCTGAGAATATGTTTGACAATCAAGATGAATACTATGTTCTTTGACTGATTGATACTTAGTTTAATAATATATGATCTGGTAATTCCATCCCTAGGAATCTATCATGAAGAAGTAATCCTATATATGAAAAGTTAGAAAATATCCAAATGTTATGTAAAGTGCAAACAAATAGATATAACCCAATTGTCCAATCTCATTGCTACACAACCCATGTTACCTCTTCTTGATGGAATACTATGCAACCATTACAAATAATGATCATGAAAATTATGTATCAAAATGAACATGTTTATAGTACATTATATTAGGGGGAAAATGTTAAAATTATATATTTAGTATGATTACAACTAGGTAAGATATATGCATGAAAAGAAAAAGAGTGAACATAATAAATGAAACACACCTTAAAGACAGTAAAACTTAGATAGGATCATATTTTCTAAAGTTTGCTTCGTTTTCCACATTTTCTCTATGTGATATGATTACAGGACTTTTATAAAGAAAAGTCAAGTGAGAACAGCAAAGGGAAAAACTATAAAATTTAAACGTGAAATAATATCTATTATATCTTGTTAATTTTTAAGCCAATGACTCTTAAAAGAAACCATTTGCTGGCAGCAGCAGCAGATGTCACCCTACGTGGAAATCAATTCCTGTGATTCCATAACTGAAAACTAGTTAGTTTTGACTTTTTATGTGTAATTTATCACACTGAAAGGTGTAAAATGAACTATAATAATTTATATTGAAAAGCAGAGCCAATTATTTGTTGATAATATATTCTTTTTCCCCTCAATACTTCAGTTCTTGTTCAGCTTGAAAAGTGATATCACCCTGAACCAATGGAACATCTTCAAAAAGTTCTCACACTCTGAAGCACCACCGAATCCAGCAGTTTCACCAACAGAGGCCGAGCTGAGAATAAAGGCGATCGTGGAGAAACTAGACCAGCACATCCCGCCCAGACCTGTCGCCCACGTGAACACCACCACCAGCGCTACACACAGCACAGCCACTGTCCTCAACCCTCGACACACCTACTGCAGGGGGGACCAGCTGGACATCCTGCTGGAGGCCAGGGACTACTTGGGATGCAGGAAGCAATATGGCAGGGATTTCCTGAGGGCCAGGATGTCCTCCTCCCCAGCCCTGGAAGCAGGCACTTCAGGAAAGGTGACTGACTTCAACAACAGCACCTACCTTGTCAGCTTCACTCTGTTCTGGGAGGGCCCAGTCTTCCTGTCTCTCCTGCTCATCCACCCCAGCGAAGGGGTGTTGGCTCTCTGGAGGGCAAGGAACCAAGGCCATGATGGGATAATCTTCACAGGACAGTTTGCCAGTGGGGCCTCCTATGTCATTCTTGAATGTGGCCTGACCCGAAACACAAGTGCCAAACTGTGCCAGTAACTGGACAACAGAGACCAAGAAGCCTTCTACTGCGTGTGGCCTCAACATGTTCCCTGTGAGGCCTTGACTCACATGGTCACTAGGAATAGAAATATTTCCTATCTTAGCAAGGAAGAATGGAGCCTCTTCCACAGGTAAAGAGGCTTTCAAATACAATAATACACACAAAGAGGTAGACGGGATCAAACCAAACTGCCTCATAGCTTTGCCTAATCAAGCTCCCTTATCATGTCAGTTAATATTGATTAAGTTATAACTAGGTCCTCAAAGTCAGTTCAGCTGGTAGTATGTTCACAGGGCCCATTACAAGTCAGAATTCTAGAACTATTTGTTAATAGGAGTATAACCAGTGAAGCACTTTATATATACCTATAGTTCTTCATGGCTTGTAGTACTTCCAGATTCAGTAATTTTTTATAGACCACTATTTTCTATAATGTGTTCTGTGGAATTCCAGTCCTACACAGTATTAATAGAAGCTATGCCAAAAAAAAAAAAAAAGTGGTAGATGGTACCATTGTTCAGTCTGCTTTACATTTTGTATCCAATGGATCAAGTCCTATAAGTTGTACCTCCCAGCTATCTCCTAAACCTAGCCATTTCTGTCCACCGCTGCTGCCTCTGTTATATAAGCTATCACTGTGCATCAGTTAAATCATCACAATGATCTTCAGAGCTGGTTTCCCTGCCCTCAATCTTGTTTCACACCATCTATTCTCCACACTGCAACTACACTAATGTTTTTAAAATAAAGATATGTCTTTTACTTTTCCTTGCTTAAAAGCCTTAAGATGACCCCATGCCTCTTAGGGTAAAATCCAAACTCTTTACTATGTTTGCAAGGACTTGCCTATCTCTGTGGCCTTTTGCTCTCTGTATTCAAACTGAACTCCTCTTATTCCACAAATAGACCACATTCTGACTAAACTCTGACATTTCACAAGTCTTGGTTTAGGCATCATTTCCTTCAGAAAACATTCCGTATCACTGGGTGGAGTTCTAGTCCCATATTTTTCTATTGCATTTTGTTCTCCCCCAACCTAACACTTATTGCACTATTAATTTTCTAATTTATTTTTCCCCTTTCTCTTTCTCCCTCACTTCCCTTCCCTAGCCAATTTATTTTGAATATCCTTTGCTAAATTGTAAGTTCTGTGAAACATTAACTGTAACTATTTTTCATAATTCATTCATCCCATTTATAAATAGCACCTTCTGTATTCCAGACACAGCTCTAGGGACTGGGAATTAACATTCCAATGGGATAGACAGAAAACAAACAAAGAAACAAATAGATTTGTAACAGAAAATCATCAGGAGTCAGGGATTTGAAGGTGATGCTTGATGCTATTTTAAGAGGATAGTCAGGTAAGGCCTGTCTTGAGCAGCAGCCTGAATGAAGTGAAGGAGTAAACTGTGTGAATTTTGGAGGAATACCATTCTTGAGAGAGAGAATAGAACCTGAGGTAAGAACACACGGGAATGTTCCAGGAACGGTAAGGGTGGCCAGTGGGGCTGGGATGCAGTGAGTGAGGGAGAGAGGAGGTCCCAGCTGTGTATGACAGGAAGCTGTTGAGAGCCACACTTTGTCTCACAGGCCTAGCACAACGCCTAACACTGAAAAGGTTCTCAATAACTGTTGAATGAAAAAAATAAGTGAAATCCAATCTGGGAAAATAATTAAAATTAAATGTATTTCTCTGCAGCAGGAATTTTCAGAAACTTGGATACACACCCCTTCAAGCAGGGATAGAGCATACAACATTTCCCAAACTTATTTGGCCACAGAACATTTATTCTGTGGATCATTTTAAGAAACTTTGGTTCTACAGTTTGGGAATGGCTGCTGAAGAAAGGCCATGGTTTTCTAATATGTCTTCAGAAGAACAACGTGGGTAACACGATATCCCAGAACTTCAAGTTCAAATCCAATTTAAACCTTGTGATGCCACAGGGGGCTGGGCACAACTGACCCCACATCTCTCCAAGATTTCCCTTCCACCCTTCCCTCACTTTCACTTTTTTATGTTCTCTTGATCAAGGTCTAGAAAACTCCCTTTATCCTATTTCTCAGCTAACAGAAGCTGGGCTTTTTCAAATATATTTTTATGACAAAGCCAAGGAAAAGTGATCATGGAGACACGGGGGCCTTCCTGTCTCGAAGGTCTCAGAACCATGTCTTAAGTCTAAGGGACAGGAGGGCACCCGTGCCTGATTCCATACTTCCTGATGGCCACATCTGGCTCCCTCTCGAGGTGGTCCTCATGGCAGCCTGGGCTGGAGCAGCCACCCTTGCACAGTCTCTTGGCTGTGGCTCAGGAAATCCAAAGTCTCTGGTCTGGATGACCGGCATATATTTTGGGTCTTAATCATGCTTCTCCAGTTGGCTGTGCTCATGGCAATAATCGTGATAACAACCTGCTTTATTTCCCAATAGACAGATTTCCTTCCTAGATCCCCTGCCCTATCCAAGTTGTCAAGTTTTTTTCCTCAGTGCATGGAATTAGATATTCCAATCTCTTCACAGGGGATTTAGTGCATAGGCAAGTAGTAGGTGACTTCACAGGTGATTACACATTCAAGAACTCTCATGGGTTTGCTATTGCTAAGTGCTAAGAGACCCTCCTAGGCCCAAGCCCAGTTGTGTGACATGTTTCCTTCTCGTGAATCCAGGGACTAAGCCTGTTTCTCGTTCATTTGTAACAGAGTACTGCAGACCTTTGAACAACACAGGTTTGAACTGCACATGTCCACTTATATAGGATATTTTCCAACCAAACATGGATTGAAAATACAGTATTCATGCAATGCAAAGCCTACATATGTGGAGGACTGACTTTTTGTATACTTGGGTTCCACAGGGCCTACTGTTGGGTTTGAGCGTGAGCGGATTTTAGTATATGTGGTAGGGGTCCTGGGACCAATCCCCGGCATATACTGAGGGTCAGCTATGAATACATTTTCTCACTAGGGTCTTTCTCCCAACCCTGGCTTCAGAATCAGAGATGTTAACTCCTTAGCTACTCCTTCAAAGTTAAAAAAAAAAGTATTTTTATTTTTAATTTGTTTTATGGATAATCATGATGGAAAAATAAACAAGGGGTTACCACATGAGAAGACATCATATAGGCAACACAATTGTTTACAATTCTTTCAGTTACTATTGTGATCTGACCATACAGAACTCCCTCCTAAAAGTGTGATGCACACATTCACAATTACAAAAACAAGAGACATTAAAATGAATGCCTTCATACCATGAGTACATATTCTTAATACTTTAATGTACCATCAAAGTTTGGCTTCGGTAACCAAATTTACAAGGTAGCCAGGTCTTGGTCTCTGTTATTATCCTCTACTTGACCTGTGATAGGTGTGGGAGAATAGATGTTTGACCAGGTTCAAATTTCCCACTGAGACAAATTTTAATCTTGTGGCACAGATAGGTCTGATGGGATCCTCAGTAATAATAATTGCAGTTATTTGGTGAACACCTATTATGTGTCGGGCTTTATGCTAGATGCCTTCCTTCTGTTATGCCATTAATCCTCAGTAAAACACTCTGGAGTGACTATGGTTATGCTTGTTTTACAGATGAGGCCATTTAAGCACAGACATTAAATAGTTCAGCCAAAGTCACATGCCTAGTGAGTTGCAGAGTCAGAACTGGAATCCTAAGTGACCTTATTCTGAAGTCAATGGGCCATAGTACTGCCTCCACGACTCTACCACTCTACACACCCGCCCCGACTGCTCATTTGTTTGGTTCTCTGGCCCCCTTAATGAGGAGGATAGTATTCTCAACCTAAAAACTTCTTTCCTGGGATTCAGGCCATACAATCTTAGAAAATACTTCATTTGTCCCTCCTGGAGGTTTTTTGGGTCTGGCTCTGAAAGTCCTACCTCTCCCTACATTCATTTCTTTCTGATAGAATGGATTTGATTTGACCGGATGTAGCCACCAGCTTCATTGTTAGGATGGATACCTTGAGGTGAAGATCACTGTGCTGGGCATGTAGAATATTATAGAGAATAAGATTGACCTGATTTCTACTCTCAAGGAGGTACTAGGCTCTGCAAAATAGATTCCTGGGGACTTGTGAAGGTGAGGAGGAGATGAAGATGAAGCTGGAGAGGGAGACATTCCCAGGAGGTTTGTATGCTGTTTAGGGAGCTTGATTCTGATCATGTAGGGTGATGATGGAAAGTCATGAAAGATTCTGCATAGGAGAGTAAAACAGGCAACACAGAGGTTGTATCGGGGACATATAGGGGCAGAAAGATAATATTGTCATAATCTAAAACAGGATTCTCAAAGTAATGTCCCTTGGCCATTAGCTTTGGATTTGCCCCAAATCTTATTAGAAACTCAAATTCTTGAGCCTTGCTCCAGAACTATTAAATCAAAGTTGTAACAAGTACTGCAGGTAATTCTAATGCACACTTGAGTTGGAGAAGCACTGGCCTAGGAAAAGGTGGATGAGGGCCTGAACTACTACAGGGGCAAAGGTGGAGGGTTAATTTATGGCAGAGAATCATTTAGGAGGTAAAATGAAAGGATGGGTAGGTAGATGATCTGACATATTGGACATGGAGGGTGAGTGACTCTCTCTGCATCTCTAGATCCCCTGCCAGAGGAAGAGTTTTCCAGAATCCTGACTCATTTATTTCCCCAGAATACCTTACATATATAAAAATAATGAAAAAAAGTATTTGCAGAGAGTTAAGAGTGGTTCAATCCATCTAAATTAGTGATTCTCGGTTTACTATATGGTCAGATAATTAAGTTAATTTGTTTTCCTACTTCTTGAAGGTCCAACATAGGGCTTGAAGTTATGAAGAACTTGACCTCCATCGAGGTCATCCTGTGTAAGAGTAAGTCTAGTCTGCTGTTACCGGCCATGATCAAAATTTACCCATTTAAAGAACATTCTTACTTTGAGAGACATTTATTCCACATTAACCATTTTGATCTCTCATTTTGGGGGACAATTGATATCAAACACCTTGAGTTTTAAAGATGGGATTTTATTCTTGGAAATTATTTTCGTTATCAATTTAAGGCAATTTTCACTCTGAGTAAGATAGAAAAGTCTAGAGAAACCACTAATTTCAGCTGCTCCTTTTGACAATGTACAGGTTATTTGTATTTAAACTTGAGATTTAATTTCCAAAAGCCAATGATTGGGTATTGGTGCCATGTGAAAATGTCTCAGATAAGCTTCACAGATTCAGAATTAGGAAATTTCTTTACTGGTTTCTAATTTCTCTTGTAAGCCAAATTCTCTCTCATAAAGTTCTATAAACTACCAATTTCTGTGGATTTTTTAATTACATGAACTTTAGTGGTCAACACAAAACCATTTCATTCATAAAAGTGACATTTCCGCTATACTAGAATTAAAGTGAATGACTTTAATTTAATTTAAGCAAATGACTTCCATTATAACAATCAGTAGGGTATACATTACCCATTGCCCCTTTTTCATGAACTCGACAAATGTTTACTGAGGACCTACTATATACAAAGAACTTTGCTAAACTCTGTGGAAAACATAGATACAAATAAATCATGAACTCAGTCCTAAAGCTCCCATTCTGTAAAAAAGACAGATCCCTTATCTGCTGGATCAACCATCATCCATGCCCAACTTTTACAGTGAAGAAAGTTCTTAGACTCTTGAGGCAACCTGAGACCTCATAACACCTCTTCTGTTTCCCTCTCACCTGGACAGTAATTGCTAGCAAAGTCAGGTCATTTCTTAGAAGATAATGCGAGACTTTTATTTTTGGAACCACTTATAAATCTGATATAATTCAATATGAACAAATGTAAGTTCCTAAACTTACACCACAAAACCCAAAAATGCAGGTAGATGACAAAGAAGATGTACTTTTCCGGTGGCGAATATAAAAGTGGCCTCAGAATCTTACCTGGGAGAAAGCTCTCTCTGAGTCAATAAATACAGTGGAGTGTCCAGAACAAGGAGGTCAAGATCCTACTTTCTTAGTTTTTTTATTGCATTAGTGAGACCACACTGAGAATATTACATTCAGTTCTAGATTCAACAATTAAGCATTAAAAGGTTTTTTTTAATTGACCAGAGAATGCAATTCTGGTACACACAAAATAAACAATGTGTGACACTAGTTTCATAAACGTGTTCACGCTTTTTTCATGGATACCTAGTTTGAGGAAGAGGAGATTTACAGTTCAGCAAGGCCAATATCACTGGTGTAATATTCAGCTGGGCCTCTGAGCCCTGCTATTTCACAGCCTCACATTTTCTCCTGACTTTGGCTAGCTGGCTCACAGTTGAGTGGCTTTGGGGACAAATTGGGGCCCAGGGAGACATTGTCATTGGACCAGAGAAAACTGATCCCCTCTCCAATAAAAACGATTCAGTGAGAACTTTTAATTCACTCCTTTCACATGATCTTGTTAAATAAATATCTGTGGAAGCCAGGAGGGCAGAAATAGAGTTAAAAAGAAAGGTGGAGGGGAAAGAGAAAAAAGGAGGGCAAAAATGAAGAAAGTGTTTCCATCATAATTTCTGGTAATAGAAATTACTTACTGTGGGGATTTTTATTGCCAGGGAATGAGAACATCAAACAGAAATGTCAGATTGGAATGAAAACACCTTTCCCCAGTGGTTATACTTTGAACAGAAGGTGGATTACAGCATTTTGCAAACAGACCAAGTTCAATGCAACAAAAAATATAAATGACTGCTTGGAAAGAAAACTTATTTACCTCATGGGAGATTCTATTTGCTACTTTTAAAAAGTTGTGAAAAGTATGTATTTTATTTTCATTTTGAAATTATATTTAACTTTTGAAGGTTTAAAAAATAATAATTAGAATTCTTTGCTTTCCTTTTCTAGTGCTTGTTTTTAGCATTTTATAACTTGCCAGACTTTTGGCTTTGAGCCTTTAATAACAAGTTAAATTTTATATTTTTTGTTCATGTATGTTAACATTTTTCTTTCTCTTCATGTATTCTGATAAAAATTCAAATATTTGTTAAGATTTCAGTGCATCTGGTAAAATTCTCTGCTTCACATAGGTGGCAACGCTCTAGTTAGGAGTGGCCTTGGTTAGAATTTTACATATGTTATATGCATTTTAAAATTACATCATTTTCTTTTTGTTAAAAGATTTATTGATTTGTTTTCCATCAGCCTTAAAATGTTTTGCTCATCATGGAGCTGGGATTTTTAAAACATATGTTCTTCTGGGTATTGAATGAAATATTTTGATACAGTGGAAAACACATGGTCTTCCATTTATTACCTAAAAGCTGTTCTCGGTGAAGGATCAAAACTATATCTCACAGGAAATTGACCAGGTAGCAGAAGACAGTAACATAGTCATTGTCATTACCCTGGACCAACACTTCACCCCCTTTCCCATCAGCATTTTCATCCATAGGACCATCAATATTCAAAAGGCCATTGACCGTCTATTCTTGTGAAATCCAGAGACCAAGGTGATACTTAAAACTGAAAACACCAGGGAAATACATCAAAATGCAGGGATGTTTAGTGACTTTCGTGGCTATATTCAGAATCTTATCATGAGGGACATTTTTGTGGATCTCAATGTGATAGTATCGATGCTGGAGACATGATAATTGAATACGGCACTAATAAAGTCCATCCACCTGGTTATGTGATTGAAAATCAGGTCAGCATGTTCTTAAACTACATTTGCTAGAGGAAAAATATAGAAACATAGCACTAGACATTCTCTATAGATGATCTCACATATACTGCAAGGATAGTTGATTGCAATCCAAGGTTTGAAGAAAACAAATTAAAAATTTTGTTATAGTCAAATATACATATCATAAAATTTACCATTTAAGTAATTTTTAGTATATGATTCAGTGGCATTGAGTATATTCACAATATTGGGCAACCATCATCCCAGACTATCTTTAGAACTTTTTCATCATCCCAAACAGAAACTCTATATTTATTGAACACTAACTCCCCATTCTCTCCTGCTCCTCTATCTCAGCTCCCGGCAACCACCATCATACTTTCTGTCTATAAATTTGACTATTCTAGGTAGTTCACATGTGTTGAATCATATAGTATTTGTCCTTTTGTGTCTGGCTTAATATCACTTAGCACAGTGTCTTTAAAGTTCATTCATGTTGTATCATATATAAGAATTTCCTTCCTTTTTAAGACTGAATAATATTCCATTGTATGTATATACCACATTTTGTTTATCTCTGTATCTGTTGATGGACATTTGGGTTGTTTCATTCTATAAAGAGGAAACCAAATTAAAAGGCATGTCTTCAGTGATAACCATGATGACTGAATAGCAAATGGTCATCATCCATAACTTAATTTTAAGAAATGTACAGCCTGGAAATGCATGGGCTAAATGGTTCGAGTTTAGAGAAAATGTGACCTATTGGGGAAAACCTAGTGGGATCATAATAGCAGTCTTCTTGCTTAAGAAAATTGTTTGGAATTTGGTAACCAGTTAATCTCTAGATTCCAGTAAGCATTATGGATCACAATACCAAACACCCAAGCTCATTGAGAAAAACCAACTTAGTATTGTGTCAGTGTATAGACCCTGAAACCATGATTCCTGTTGACTCTAAAATATGATGTGGGATCTCCTTCATAGGGTGTCAAATGACTTTATAAGCTTTGTCTGTAAATCTCTCTCTTGTCATAAAAGTGTGCACCCCATTAATATACTCTCAGTCTCAAGAGTGAAAATATTGTTATCAAGGACGATTCCCCTGTTTAAACTGTGTTTCTTAGTGAGAGGAAGTGAGACTATAATGCTGTGACAATAGTACAAAGGCCAGGTCATACAGCTTAGGACTAGACTTCTCTAAATAAGGAAACTTTAGAAATTCCTTCCTTGTATTGAGGTACCCATTGGTTGTAATTATTCCTGTAGGAAACTTTCAAAATAAATTTAATTCTTTTTCCAACCATTGCACCATTAATTGTTTAAATGAGTTATCATTTACCCACCAAGACCTTCCAAATCCTTCAACCTAGTTCTGATATGACACAATTTCTAGTTTTCTTACCATTGCTCTTTGAATGCACTGAAGTTTTCCTATATCGCTACAACATGCCTTCCACCCCATCTCTCACCTCAATGAATTGGATGATCTAATTTATTTATTTATTTTTTTAGGCAAAAAAAGTCTTGAATCCTGTGAAAAAAGACAAAACAATCAAAGAATTTTAAGGCTATGAGATAATCTTTCCATAAATCTCTGCATAATTCATTCTTTAGAAATCATAGGAAAAGGTATTCTATTGATGCTTTCATAAATCTATTTTCTCCTCATTTTTTAAAAATTTCAGATTATTATGGGAGTACAAGAGTTTTGGTTATGTGGATTGCTTTTGTATGCCTGAGACAAGGTTATAAGTGTACTCATCTCCCAGATAATGTACATTGTACCCTTTAGGTATGATTTTACCCATCCCACTCCTCCCCCTCCCACCTGTTTGATTTCTGTGGAGTTTTACTTCCTGTTGTGCACATGAGTGCTGTGGTTTAAGTCCGTTATCCATCTTAAATTAATTTTAGTGAGTGAGAGATATTGATTCTGTTCCAATCTTCTACATGTGGTTGTCCAATTTTCCAAGCACCATTTATTGAATTGGGATTCTTTTCTCTAGTGTCTTTGTTGTCTGCTTTGTCAAAGGTCAGATGGAAATATGTGGATGGTTTTATATCTAAGTTCTCTGTTCTGTTCCATTGGTCTATGTCTCTATTTTTATGCCAAAACCATGATGTTTTGGTTACTATAGCCTTGTAGTATAGCTTAAAGTCTGGTAGAATGACAGCTCTAGATTTGTTCCTTTTGCTTAAGATTGCTTCGGCTATCCAGACTTTTTTCTGATTCCAAACAAAATGTAGAATTATTTTTTCTAGATCTGTGAAAAATGACATTGGTATTTTGATTGATATTGTATTGAATCTGTAAATCACTTTGGGTAGTATGGACATTTTAACAATGTTGATTTTGCTGATCCCTGAGCATGATATGTTTTTCCATTTGTTTACATCCTCTGTGATTTCCTTCCTCAGAGATTCATAGTTCTCTTTGTAGAGATCTTTCACCTCCTTGATTAAATATATTCCTAAGTACTTTTTTTCTTTGTTGCTATTGTGAAAGGTATTGAGTCTTTGATTTGATTCTCTGCTTGACTGTTGTTGATGTATAGAAATGCTATTGAATTGCGTAAATTGATTTTGTAACCTGAGACTTTGCTAAATTTATTTATCACTTCAAGGAGCCTCTTGGCAGAGTCTTTGGGGTTTTCTAGATATAAGATCATATTGTCAGCAAAGAGTGATAGTTTGACCTCTTTTTTCCCCATTTGGATACCCTTGATTTCCTTCTCTTGCCTGATTGCTCTGGCAAGGACTTCCAGCACAATGTTGAATAAAAGTGGTGACAGTGGGCAACTTTGTTTAGTTCCAGTTCTAAGTCGAAATGCTTTCAATTTTTCCTCATTCAGTATTATGTTGGTTGTAGGTTTGTCATATATGGCTTTTATGATTTTAAGGTATATTCCATCTATGCCTATTTTGTTGAGAGTTCTTATCATAAAAGGGTACTAAATTTTGTCAAGTGCTTTTTCTGCATCTGTTGAGATGATGTATTCAGACGTTTTTGCTTCTGTTTATGTGATGAGTCACAATTATGGATTTATGTATGTTGAATCATCCTTGCATCCTGGAATGAAGCCCATGTGGATATGGTAGATTATTTTTTTGATGTGCACCTGAATTTGGTTTGCTAGAATTTTATTGAGAATTTTTGCATCTATATTCATAAGGGATATTGGTCTGTAATTTTCTTTTTTTGTTGCATCCTTTCCTGGCTTTGGTATCAAGGTGATACTGGCTTTGTAGAATTAGTTGGGGAGGAATCCTTCCTTCTTAATGTTATGAAATAATTTCTGCAGTATGAAAACCAATTCTTTGTAGGTCTGGTAAAATTGAGTTGTGAAACTACTCAGTCTGGGACTTTTTTTGTTGTTGTTAGAAGATTTTTTATTGCTGCTTCAGTTTCATTGCTGCTCAGTATTGGTCTGTTCAGGAGTTCTATTTCTTCCTGATTGAGCCTAGAAAGGTTGTGTGTTTCTAAGAATTTGTCCATTTCTTCAACATTTTCAAGTTTATCTGCATAAATATTTTTATAGTCTTCAGAGATGATATTTTGTATTTCTGTGCTATCAGTTGTAATATCTCCTTTTTCATTTCTTATTGCGCTTATTAGGGTTCTTCCTTTTCTGTTTCTGGTTAATCTAGCAAAAGGTATATCAATTTTGTTTATCTTTTTAAAGAACCATTTTTTTTTCATTAATCTTCTATATAATTATTTTGGAGTCATTTTCACTTAGTTCTGCTCTGACCTTATTTATTTTCTTCCACTGGGGTTGGGATTGGTTTGCTCTTCCTTTTCTAATTCTTTGAGATGATTCATTATATTGTTGATTTATGATCTTTCTGTCTTTTTGATGTGGGCATTTAAACCTATTATTTTTCTTCTTTGGACTACTTTTGCTGAATCCCACAGATTTTCTTAAGTTGTGTCTCCATTGTCCTTTAGTTTGAAGAATCTTTTGATTTTCATCTTAATTTTGTCCTTGACCCAATAATCATTCAGCAGTAGGTTGTTTAATTTCCATGACTTTGTGTAGAGTTTAGTGTTTCTGTTGGAATGGACTTCTAATTTTATTCCACTGTGGTCTGAGAAGATACATAGTATAATTTCTATTCTTTTGAATTTGTTAAGACATGTTTTGTGGCCTCAGATGTGATCAGTGTTAGAGAATATTCTGTAATGCTGATGAGAAGAATGTATATTCAGTAGTTTGGGGATACAGTGTTTGGTAAATGTCTATTAGGCCCATTTGTTCCAGAGTCCCATTTAAGTCCAGTGTTTTTTAATTTATTTTCTGCTTAGATGATCTGTCCAGTTCTGTCAGTGGGGTGTTGAAGTCCCTTGCTATTACGATGTTGCCATTTAGCACTTTGTTTAAATGTACTAGGGTTTGCTTTATGAATCTGGGAGCACCTGTGTTAGGTGCATAAATATTTAGGATTATTATGTCTTCTTGTCAAATTGCTCCCTTTGCCATTGTATAATGACCATTTTTGTCTTTCTTTACTATTGTTGATTTTAAGTCTATGGTATCTGATATGAGAATGGCTGCACCAGCTTTCTTTTGGTTTCCATTTTCATGGAATATTTTTTTCTATCCCTTCACCTTTAGTCTGAATGAATCCTTGTGGATTAGATGAGTTTCCTAGAGACAGCAGGTACTTGGCTTATATTTTTTATTCATTCAGCCAAGCTATATCTCGTAAGTGCAGATTTCAAGCTGTTCATGTTCATTGACAAAATTGATAAGTGGGGTGGATTTCTGTTCATCTATTGGGTAGAACCTTATATTTTTGTTTTACCTCTTGAGCCATTATGGTATATGGGCTCTGAGCTTTAGCTCTTGGGTGATTTTACACTGGTGTGTGTCTATTGTGCTGGTCAATGTATAATGCAGATCAGAGTACTTCCTGCAGGGCATGTCTGGTCTTGATAAATTCCCTCAGTATTTGCTTGTCTGAGAAAGTCTATATTTCTCCCTCATATAAGAAACTTAGTTTTGTTGGATACTAACTTCTAGGCTTGCCATTATCCTGTTTGAGAAGGCTGTTAATGGGGCCCCAATCCCTTCTGGCTTGTAAAGTTTCAGTTGAGAAGTCGGCAGTTAGTCTGATGGGTTTTCCGTTGTAAGTTACTGGATGTTTTCACCTTATGGCTTACAGGAATTCCTTCTTCATGTTAACTTTGGCCAGTCTGATGACAGTGTGTCATGGTGATTTCCTCATTGCATTGAATCTCCCAGGTGTCTGTTGAGCTTCCTATACCTGGATATCTAAATTTCTACCAAAACCAGGAAAGTTTTCCTCAATTATTCCCTCAGATAGGTTTATTCCAACCCTTGTGTATTTTCTTCATCACACTCAGGGATGCCTATGGTTCTTATGTTAGGCCTCTGTACATAATCCTATACTTCTTGGCAGCTTTTTTTCCCTCTTATTCTTCTGTTCTTTATCTTTGATTTCTGTACCTTATCAAAGGTGATGTCTTCAAGCTCTGAGATTCTTGCTACTGCCTGACATAGCCTATTCTTAAAGATTTCCACTGTGTTTTGTATTTCCTTGATGAATATTTTATTTCCAGAAGTTCTGTTTAGTTTTTTGTAACAATTCAACTTATTTAGTGAATTTTTCACTCAATTCCTATATTATTATCATGGTTTCTTTGTGTTGGGTTTCAATTTTCTCTTGTATTTCAAGAGGAATGAAAAATGACCTAATGGATACAATGCACATTATCCATGTGATAGAGACACTAAAAGCCCAAACTTCACCACTATACAATATATCCATGTAACAAAACTGCACTTATACCCCCTAAATCTATTGAAATTTTTTTAAAAACCTGGTACCTAAATATCTCATAATGTTCTGACTTTGAAGTGATAACATCAGGTTATTATGAATATTGACTACTGTTAATATACAATATTTGAGCAAGCCATTCAAAATCATAGAAATGTTTCTTTACTGGTATTATCAAACCTCTTTCAAAAACTCATTTATGCACAATTGAATGAAATGGGACTAGAAATCAATAGCAGAAGGAAAAAAGGAAAATCCACAAATATGTAGAAAGTAAACAATGACCTGTTAGAACTAAGAAATGAATTCAGCAAACTTTCAGGATACAAAATAAAAACTGAAAGTCAGTTGCATTTCTATACACTAACAATGCCCAATCTGAAAAGGAAATTAAGAAAACAATCCAATTTCCTATAGCATCAAAAAGGATAAAATACTTAGGAAGTATTTTTCACTTAACCAAGGAGGTGAAGGATGTGTACAATGAAGACTACAAGACATGCTTAAAAAAAATCTAAGAAGATACAAATGAATGGAAAGACATCCCATGCTTATGGATTGGAATATTTAATATTGTAAAAATGTCATAGTCAAAGCAATCTACAGATTCAGTGTAATTCCTATCAAAATTGCAATGGCAATTTTTGCAGAATTAGAAAAAAATATTGTAAAATTCATCTGGAATCTCAAAGGACTTCAAGCAGCCTAAACAATATTAAAAAAGAAGAACAAAGTTGGAGGCTCCATACTCCCTAATTTCAACATATACTTCAAAGCAACAGTAATTAAGATAATGCAGTACTGACATAAAGATAGATGTGTAGATCAATTAAACAGAATAGAAAGCCCAGAAATAAACCCCTGCGTATCTGGCCAAATGATTTTCAACAAGTGTGCCAAGACTACACAATTGGGAAAAAATAGTCTCTACAACAAATGGTATTAGGAAAACTGAATATTCACACACAAAAGAATGAAGCTAGACTCTTGCTTTATACCATATACAGAAATTAACTCAAAATGAATTAAAGACCTATATGTAAGACTTAAAACTATTAAACTTTTAGGAGAAAACAGAAGGGAAGAGCATTAGGACAATAATTTCTTGGACATGACACCAAAAACACAGGCAACAAAATAAAAAAGTCAAATGGGACTATATCAAACTTAAAAACTTCTGCACAGCAAAGGACACAATCAACAGAGTGAAAGGCAACCTACAGAATGGGAGAAAACAATTTCAAATCTTATGTCTGATAAGGGGTTGACTTCTAGAATATATAACAAGCTTCTACAACTCAACTAAAACCAAACAACCAGATTAAAAAAGGAGTTGAACAGACATTTCTCCAAAGAAGATATACAAATGGCCAATAAACACATGAAAAGATGTTCAACATCACTAATCATTAGGGAAATGCAAATTAAAACCACAATGAGATACCATTTCACACTCATCGGATGGCCACTGCCAAAAGAACAAAAAACGAGTGTTGGCAAGGATGCGGAGAAGTTGGAGTCCTTGTGCGCTGTATGTGGGAATGTAAAATGGTGCAACCATGTGGAAAATAGTACAGAGGCTCCTCGAAAATTAAAAATAGAACTGCCGTGCAATCCAGCAATTCTACCGTGGGTACATATTCAAAAGAATTCAAAGCAAGATCTCAAAGAGATCTACAATTTTTGTGGAAGCTTCATCAGCAGCCTGAGTACCTGGCAGCTTGTTGCTACCTTCACCTACTCTGGATCCAATGAAACTAGGTCTTTATGTCTCTTCTTCTACTACATTTCATGAAAAAAGGGATTCTGGTGTTCAATGAAGGTCACTCCATTTCCTACATATTAGTTACCCCAGGAAGAGGGAAGGAGCAATGAGGGATGAAATAAAAATGCTCTGGAATAAAGGTGAGTATGTTTCCTGGATCTTTGATTCATCTCTGTCTTAATTATCTGAATCTCAGAAATATTATATAATATTGCCTTTCTTGCCAGGTGGGACCTGGGCAAAGATACAATTTTTTGCCACTTTTCAAATATGTGGTCAGCATATGTGGTGAAGGCAACTGAGGACTAAATGATGGTAAAGTAGAGAAAGCTCAGTGCCGCCCCTGTTGTCTGGAGCAATTCAGTTCTGACCCCAAAGCTACATATTCCAACAAGCCAAACAAAAGCTCTGTGATTAAGACCTACCTTACTCAGGAGGCAGTTTGGTGTCAGGCCATTGCCACTTGATTATGCCCTGTGAGGTGCAGGCAGGTGCTCTTTCAATGTTCCATACTCTAAGCCAGGGGTCCTCAAACTTTTTAAACAGGGGGCCAGTTCACTGTCCCTCAGACTGTTGGAGGGCTGGACTATAGTTTTAAAAAAACTATGAACAAATTCCTATGCACATATCTTATTTTGAAGTAAAAAAACAAACGGGCAAAAACACCCGCATGTGGCCCACGGGCCGTAGTTTGAGGATGCCTGCCTAAGCAGTTGATTCATGTATTTTTTCCCAATGATAAAGAGCACTTTCTCTAAGAACAATTGTAATGAAGAGTTTCTGTCTTTCTATATTTGGTGCTAGTTTATAGCGGGGGTCAGAAAACCAATAGTTGTTGGCCAAATCCAGCCCGCAACCTGTTTTCATACAGCCTGTGAGCTAAGAATAATTTTTTAACCTTTTTAAAAGTTTGTAAAAATAAAAAAGAATATGTAGCCTGCAAGGCCTGAAATGTTACCATCTGACCCATTACAGGAAAATTTACTGACCCCTGACTTAGAGCCCTTCTAGACTGGTACACCTGGCTACTGCCTGACTGACTCTCTTAATTTAACTCTATTTGGTTTCACCATGAAGACCAGTTAAGGCTTATTTCTGACCTAGTTCACTTACCTGTCCTCTGTTTTACCATATCCCAGTGGTGTGTAGATAAATGTTTAACAACAGCTCCCCTGGTTGGTAGCATCTGCCAATTTCTGTGATGTAAATACTCCCCTCCATGGCTGATTTTAAGTTACCAACATGATGTCATTGAACATGGAATAGGGAAGAGATGCATACAATCAGATCATGCTAGACAGTACTAGTTAACTTTAGTACACACCATTGCCAAAAGTTTTAAGGCATCTAGTATAGTAGAGAGAATATCATCATCAGCTTGTTAAACATTCCTAAATTTAAACCCAATCTCCACCACTTAATGAGCTGGGTGATCTTCAATAAGTCACTTAACTGCAATGAGTTTTTGTTGTTTTTTTTTTCTCATTTGCAAATCTGAGATAATGCCACACACCTTTCAGAGAAAAGGGTCTGGGAACAGTAAGAGTAGGTACAAATGAATATACTACACAGTTTCTGGTGCATACCTTCCCGCTTTCCCTTCACTGGCCCTACAGCAGGGTGGAGGTTTCCATTTCCCTCCTCCTTCATCTTCTTGACAGCTCTCTCTTTTTAAGCCATGACTGGATGTGGGCTTAGTGGAGTCTCCTCCGGGGTCTGTTATGAAGGCTGAGGGTTACCAGAAGTATTTGGCCCCAGGAAAAGTTTGAGGTCTGAGAGAGTTGGCTGGATTTCCTAATGGCCAGGACCTGTAGGCATGTACTTGAGCAAGGGTGACTGACTTTACAGCGTTGTCAAGCTCACCTTGTCCTGGAAAGGTCCGTCATAGTGTCTCTTCTGCCCATCACCCCAGGGAAAGGAAAGGGTGTCTGCTCTCTAGAGGGCAAGAAACTACCAGATCCTCTCACATCCTTTCTGAGAGTGGCCTCAGTATCAAATGAAGAACTCAGCTGCACTTGGACCTGGATGCATTAAAAATAGAAATGTGAGGCAGACACATAATATAAAATTTTCTAGTTATCTGTATTAAAAAAGTATAAAGATGCAGATGAAATTAATTTTAATAATATATTTTATTTGACCTAATATATCCAACATACATTATTTCAACACCTCATCAGTATAAAAATTATTAATGACATATTTTATATTGTGATGTTTTCTACTTTGGCATTTCCTGAGCACTTTGTACTCACAGCGCATCTGCATTTGGATCCGCCACATTTCAAGTGCTTCATGTGCTTTTACAGACACATGTCACCAGTTGCTACTGAACTGGACACTGCAGCTTTGGACCCAGAAGCCCCCCACAGCATGAACTTGAACATGTGCCCTGTGGCGGTCCTGATCCATATGAATAGCAGGACCAGCAAAGTGTCTTTTCTTGGTTTCCGAGGAAACACTTGTATTACAGATCTATAAGCCTACAGATATATCAAGGGATGCAGAAGGGTAGGGAGGGACTCAGGTGAGACTCCCCCCCCTCTGGTAGGTATTCCCTTAGCCGAGTTACCCCACTACTAATATGGGGTGTTGTGCTCAGATCCAAAGGCTCAGAGCCCTCTATGCCAGCTGGGGAGTATGTTACAAGAAACCATTTGTTTTACTTGCACTGCTCTGATTTCATTTTCCTGAATGGGTCTTTAAGGGAGCACATCAGAGAAGCAGCCTCCCTAGAAGACAAGCGAAACCGTTTCAAGGAGGAGAGAGTGCTGTTAAATCCTTAAATGCTGCTGATAGGTAACAAAAACTTGATCACAGTGGAGGTCAGAGATGATCCCCACTGTGCCCCAGCCTGTGGAGCAGACACTATCCATATTCAGCTGCAGGCTGAGGCCCAAGTATCCAGGGACCTAAGAGCCCAGGCAGGAGAGGGCATGTGACCTGGGTTTTAAAGAAGAGCAAAGCAGGAGAATGAGACCGAGCAAGTGGAGGAGGCATAGGTCCAAGGAGGAGTGATGGAGGGGCATCGGGACAGGGTCTGCAGGGGCTCCGACACCACCCAAAGCACCACACATGCTCACCTCCCACTCACTATGAGAGTCTCCAGCCTCAGCTCCCAGATGCAGGCCAGGTCCCTGGGCCAGCTGGGCACATGGAGCCTGCGACAGGTGCTTCCACAGAACTTCCACCTGGCCTGGGGAAGCAGAGACTGTGACTGTTTTAAACTGTTTCCTGCCCATATGCATTCAGTGGCTCTGATGGCCGCCTCTGATTCATACGAGGGGCCCACAGTGACAAGAGAATGGGCAGCAGTCCACCCAGGACAATGTGGAGTGCAGCAAAGGCACGGCCAGACAGCTCCCCGCCCTCCAGGGCCCGCAGCCCCCGGTGCTCTACTACCTTAAGCTGCTGAGTCCTCAGGACCCCGAGGGCCGACGCTGGTTTCTGACTTGCAGGAATTGCCCGCTATTTCTCATCTGCTGCTGGTACTCTTTCTTGTTTCCTAGAATTGTTATCAATTTGTTCTTTGGACACATCATTTTTTGTCATTTCTTTGGCTGGAGTCGGGAGGGCGGTAAAAGGAAGGAAGAAGGAGTGGAGAGGTTTCACTATTTATCTCACGTGTTGTCAGGAAAGACAGACTGACTACAGGTGCTCTAACATGAAATAGAGGTTTGAGTCTATCATCTGAAGCAATAAAAACCATGACAGAAGCACTAAAAGGAGCAAATCTCACAGTGGAGGAGAGAAGCTTGGAGTGATCTGAGTTCCTCATCTTTTCCAGTGGTGACCCAGTGGATGCCTTCTAACATGAGTATAATCCAGGGGTCCTCAGACTTTTTAAACAGGGGGCCAGTTCACTGTCCCTCAGACCGTTGGAGGGCCAGACTATACTTTAAAAAAACTATGAACAAATTCCTATTCACATTGCACATATCTTATTTTGAAGGAAAAAACAAAAGGGCAAGAACACGCTCATGTGGCCCCTGGGCCATAGTTTGAGGATGCCTAGTAATCCATTATTAGAGGTATGAGCTTGGATTTATGATAGACTAAAACGGAAATGACTAACTCTTTGGAGGGAATAGTAAGGCAAATGGAAATGGCACTTTCCATTTAATACCATTCTATTGTATTTGAGCTTTTTTTTTTTTAACATGTATTACTTTTATTTAAAAATAAGGATTTGTGACATTTATTTTTTGTCACAGATTCATGAACACATCAACGACACTAATGATTACAGATATCTATAATCACTGTGGTTTCATTGGAAATTCTCCCAGATTTGCCACCTTTGTTGTGGATTTCAACTGAGAGAAAAGTAGCAAAATGGGCTGAGATTTCATCCATTTCCCTATATCATGGGAATTCTGGACTCTCATGTTCTTTTTTCACTTTTTATTCTGAACATTTTCAAACATTTATATAAGTGGATGAAAGAGAATAATATAACATGTCCTCAGATTAATCCTTGCCATCTGGTTTTAACAATGATTAATATTTTACTATATTCTCCAATCTATTTTGTTTTGTTTTGGCTGAAGTATTTTAAAATAAGATTTTATTTTATTTACACATGTATATTTTGCCTCTTTTTTTAAAAAAATCACATTTCTTACAAAAGGCCAATGTCATTGCCATTCCTAGCAAGATTTACAGTCATGCCTCAATTTCATCTAATACCCTGTTCATATTCAAAATTCCCCAACTATCCCCAAAACATTTTTACAAGTTCAAACTAGGGTCTAATAAATAATCACACATTCCAATAATTGGATATTATATCTCAAATCTCTCTGTTTTAAGAGCTTAATTGATGTATAATCAATATATAAAAAATGGTACATATGTAATATATACAATTTGATGAGTTTGGACATACACTTACACTGGTGAAACCATTGGCACAATCAAGTTATAAACATATGCATCACATCCAGAAGTTTTCTCATGACCTCCTGTCCTGTTTGGAGTAAGAACACTTAACATGAGATCTACTTTCTTAACAATTTTTTTTAAAGTGCAAAACATAGTATTGTGTGCTATAGAGACTATGTTGTACAGCAGATCTCTAGAACTCACCTTTCATAACTGAAACTTTACACCCATTAACAACTCCTCATTTCTTTCTCCTCCAGCCCTAAGTCTCATTTGCTCTCTAACAGTTATCTTCCAACTCCCTTTTGTTTCCTTGACATTGACTTGTTGGGAAAAAACCAAACAAACAAACAGGGCAGTTGTTGTGCAGATTATCCTATCTTCTGGATTTTTCTTAGAGTTTAGTCATGGTGTTATTTACTTTAATTTGTTCCCTTACCCTTTCTACCGTGTTTCCCCCAAAATAAGACCTACCCATAAAATAAGTCCTAGCAGGATTTCTAAGCATAAAAATAAGACCTACCCATAAAATAAGTCCTAGCAGGATTTGCCCAATAGAAGCCCTATCCGGAAAATAAGACCTAGTGATGGGTGTGGCTACGCAGCGTATCTGCACAACCCATGCATTTCCTTGTGGAGCGCTAAAGAAGATGAGCCCCCCTTCTCATCTGCCCCATGAGAGCTCTATTGCTCGACATGAGAGATTGGGACCAATGGTTCTAAAGGAAATAGAGTCGCAAGAAATTCAGGATGGAATTCGGGGTTTGGAGAGTTATGATGATGTCCCAGAAGAAGATGACTTAACTATATATGAATAAATGTAGATCGTTGTACCATACTTAAAAAAAACAACGCATCCCCTGAAAATAAACCCTAGGGTGTCTTCTTGAGGAAAAATAAATATAAGACCCTGTCTTATTTTGGGGGAAACATGGTAGGTGCCCTGTAGATTAGAAATGAGATCTGAAGACTGTATTAGATTCTCATTGACCATTTTGGACAAAAGTACTTCACAGTGTATCACATCAGAGGGCACATAAGGGCCGACTGTCCCACCTTGGTGATATTAAGCAGACTTAGGTGGAAGCAGCCTGACTTCCCCATCGTATAAACAGACTTTCCTCTTGTGACCAGGAAGTTATCTGTGAGTGACGGCACCCTGTGGATATCTGCAATTATTTCAGCATCTATTCATGATCATTATCTAAATGGATAAATTTTCTAGGAGTCAAAAACATGCTGATTTTCTAATTCTTTCCCCATTGATTAACTGGAACAATCCTCTTAGGAAGAGCTTTACATACATTGCATGTCTGGGCTCACATTTCTATTTTTAGTGCATCCAGGTATGAGCGCTGTTGAGGTCATGATTGGGTACTGAGGCCACTCTCAGAGAGGATTTGGGAGGATCTGGTAGTTTCTTGCCCTCTGGCAAGCAGACACTCCTTCCCTTCCCCGGGGCGATGAGCAGAAGAGACACGGTGTCGGGCCCTTCCAGAGCAAGGTGAGGTTGACAACGTGTCCTGTTGTGTGAAGTCGGCCATCCTTGCTTGAGTTCCTGCCTGCAGATCCTAGACATTAGGAAGTCCCCAGCACACCTTGTCCTTCCCCCAGGTGTTCCCTCACTGCCAGCAGGATGTTGTGGTGACTCTTCAGAGAACCACCCTGTGGTGGAGGGTTGTGAGTACAGGGAGGTCTGAGATGGCGACAGTGTTCACGTGAGACCGTCTGGTTCCTTCAGGAAGGGGGAATGTAAGTGGGGTTGAGAGAGGACATTGAAAGAAAAAATGAAGCAGAAAGAGGGAATGAAATAAAGGTGCCCTAGTAATGTGAGTGTGGAGAAGAAGAGACACTTGAGAGAGATAAGTATTAAAAAGAGGAGACGATGCAAAGGGAAGTGGGAAGAAAATGGAGTTTCAACTTTTTCTTTATGCACCTGGAGGATTCTTGTTCTCCCATTTACCAGCAAAATTTCTACTTAAGCTTACTTTCCCTATCAGCGTTGGAAGCTCTGTTTTTGAGACAATGCATGTGGTGAGTGTTTCCCCAGTGCGGTGACTTGTGAAGAGGGCCCCGGAGACTTTGTCGGGAGGGACAAGGTGGAGTCTCAGTGCAGTATTCTAGAAGAGTCAGGAGGGACACCATTGAAGAGTGGAGGGATTTTCCCATGGAAAGACAAGGGAACTATGGCCTGCAGAGAGACAAAACGTGTCTTTGAGGTTCACTCCAAGCCAGGCCTCTTCGATATCCTGATTTTCTTACTGAGGATCCCTCACAGACCCCTGAGAAAGCACACAGCCTCAGAGACACCCCTGCTGAAGAGGGCAGCAGGGCCACATGTGAACATTGCTGGCCAGTGCCCTGTCTTTGACTTGGGATGGCATTTTCACCAATTCAAGGTTAGACAGAGGAGCAAACGCAGTGCAGCATCTTCCCATAAAGATAAATGTGTACAGTTTAACAAACAAAGGATTGTTCTTTGTTTTGAGATTATTTCTAATTTGGGGCATTGAATTTCAGTTTTTATAAGTGATAGGAAAGTGTGTGCTATTTTTTAAAATGTCATCCAAAAAATGGAAAGCTCTGTCTCAAAAACAAAATGTTAAGAAAAACAAAAAAGGGAGTAGCAGGATATAAATGGCATGAAACTATGCATATAAAGTTTTAAAACCTATAAAACAGTGCCATATATGTGCATGGTTACATACATATGTGGCAAAAATCTAACATCATGCATGGTAATGATGAACACCAAAATTCAAGGTAGCGAATGCCTCTGATGGGGCGAATGGTAACCAGGGAGCTGATTTTTATTAGTAAAGTTTTATTTCTTGAACCAGGCAGTCAGCACGTATGTATTCCATGTATCTTTCCCTAATCTTCACTGAAAATGACTTGTTGAAAAATTGCAAAGAAGGAAGGCAGGAAGGAACTTGAGAGAGAAAACAGGAAGGGGAAGGAAGGTGAGAGGGAGGAGAGGATGAAAGAAAGGGAGGAGGGAAGGAAGGATTACTAATTTTTGAAATCTAAAGTGTGGAAAGTATAGAGTTAGAAGTGATGTCAAAAATGCAATCATAAAAGATCCATTTTGGGCAGGAAGAGAGAGGAAAAACTCAAGGTTAAGTTGTATGGCAAATTTCATGGGGGATTCAGAAGAAAAGACCCTCAAGATGAGATATATATTTGTGCATAGAAATTCCCCTGATTATGCACCAGCTGTGTGCCCAAATTTGAGTTACCTTCACAAGGAGACAGATTTACCTTGGCCTGGTTGGACAGGTGGATTTTCAAATGAAACCACTCCCTTATCTAATGTCATGAGTGAGAAAAGACTTCCTAGTTTACAAAGTTTGATCCTGACAAACACCAATACTGAAAATGATTTATGTTTTTCTACGAAATGTAAACAAACATGGTATAAGTTCTATGATAGGTAAACACAAAAGAAGGAAGTACATGCAGAATCACAAGCAATGTGACACATGACACCCTTGGTGGTCACACGTATGGCCCCTCCTCACCAAATCTCTCGTGCACAGAACTCTTTCCTGACTTGTGGTTTGAATTCTTCCCAGCTATCATCTCTTTGTGCCTCAGAATTTATCAATAATGCCTTCTAGAGAAGTGGAAAATCAGAAACTAAGAACCTTCCTGAGTTTCCTTTAGAAAATGTCGACCTTGTTTGAGAGAACAATAGCAGTGCTCATATAGGTAGAGATCATTATTATCTTTGTTTAACAGATGAGGAAACGGAAGTTCAAAGAAGATAAGTAAATTTCTCAAGGTCACATGAAGGGTAAATGAGTCATCTGAAATTTAATTCCAGTTCTGTAAGATTCCTCAACTATATCCTAACTGCCACTAAAGCCATCATGAAGGCTCACGCTCCAGTTAAATTCCCGTCACTGAGTGAACTGCAGAGTGAAGAAGTCCCTTTCCCCACAAGGATGAGTAAAGCCACAGAGTTTCAACATACTGAGCTGAAAGCATGATATTCACTTGTGCCCCATCGTGTTTTAGCTAGGAGCCAGCATGTCAGCGTTTTTTTTTTTTAAAGGTGACATTGTCAGTCTTTGCATTCTTTTTTCGCCATCTTTTTTCTCAGCACTTAACAAGTTCTTTGCCCTACATAGAGTTTTGAAACCCAAATGTCAATTGGCCATACCAAATGAAGATGCTTCTTACCACTCTTACCTTATTTTAAGTGACTCTGAGTCTCCTGCTAGCTCAAGCAGGAACTTAACAATCCTCCGTTGCACTCACCTCTAATAAGAAGTCCTCCTAGCTGTTTGTGATCATCGCTAATGGGGCACTTCATATATGTCTCTAAACCAGTCTGTTGGCCTCGCTGTGCCTGTCTCTCCTATCCCTCTCTGCTTTGGTTCCTGCCTGTTGACAAGCAATGCTTGCAAAGCTACTTCAAGGAGTACTGGTGTGGCTTGCATGGCTTTATTTTGCCCTCTAAGTTATATTGCCTTCAGAAAACTTCTTAATGCTAACAAAGCTAATGCTACTCAGGGTGCCACAATAATGCTAGATTTCAGGTAGAGGCTGGGAGAATACTCTCTCCAAAACTCTGAGATATGCTTTTACACTCTCACCCAGTAGCAGCATTGTTTGTGCATTTGGTTCATAAAAGTATATTGCCCCACTAACAATAACTGAGGTCTAGCTCAGCCAGCCATACTTCCTCATTACATGTCATTAGATTATGCAAACATAGTGTTTACAGTTAGAAAGGACAACAAAGACGTGGTACTAAATTCCCATTTATGTAAGTGATTTTTTTTAATTTCGGCATATTACAGGGGTACAAATATTTAGGTTACATATATAGCCTTTTCCCCACTTGAGTCAGAGCTACAAGTGTGTCCATCCCCCAGATGGTGCGCACCGTACCCATTAGGTGTGTGTATACCAATCCCCTCCTCCCCCTCCCATATGCCTGATACCCGATGAATATTATTACTATATGTGCACTTAAGTGTTGATCAGGTAATACCAATTTGATGGTGAGTACATGTGGTGTCATTCTTGTGATATTTCACTTAGTAGAATGGGCTCCAGCTCTATCCAGGATAATACAAGAGGTGCTAGATAACCATTGTTTTTTGTAGCTGAGTAGAACTCCATGGTATACATATACCATATTTTATTAATCGAATCATGTATTGATGAGCACTTAGGTTGTTTCCACATCTTTGCAATTGTGAATTGTGCTGCTATAAATATTCTAGTGCAGATATCTTTTTTTATAGAATGTCTTTTGTTCTTTTGGGTAGATACCCAGTAATGGGATTGCTGGATCAAATGGGAGGTCTACTTTTAGCTCTTTGAGGTATCTCCATATTACTTTCCACAGAGGTTGTACTAGTTTGCAGTGCCACCAGCAGTGTAGGAGTGTTCCTATCTCTCCACATCCATGCCAACATGTATTGTTTTGGGAGTTTTTGATAAAGGCCATTCTCACTGGAGATATATTTATGTCAGTGATTTTTAAACTTTAGCATGTATCATATTCACATGGACAGATTATTAATAAGTGTGCCATAAATTTGTTTAATATAGTTGCTGCCTTGGCATCCATTTTTAGACCTGATATAAGTTGTTGGACACTCAGTCATATTCCATCACCTTTGGCCTAGTTAAAACTTCCCTTCCTTGTGTGGTTTTTTATGATATATACTGTTTGTTCCTCATCTCACTGACCTAAAACCCAGCATGCTTCACAGCTGATGACCATGATAAAACCTAATGATCAACACCATAGTCACATAAACAAGTTTCCCTTTCTCACAAGTGTTTTCTTTTAACTGGTCAACCCACACTATCCTCAGGAAAGCCTAAATCATGTTGCCCATGGACCTTGATAATGTCATAGCCCCCAAATTCTCTCTCTTCCTTTATCTCTCACTCCCCACTTTCTGGCTGAGCTCTCTGCTATCTCCATAGACTTCTGTTGACCTCCTATCAGCACCCCTAACTTCTCTGGGACCCTCAAATAATAAAGTTTATTTGGTTGAACCCTGTTCCTTGGGAAGCAGCTCAAATCTCAGTTCAGTATTCTTCAGTTTCATGCATTTTGATTTCACCTCCTCATTGTGTCTCACCTGACACACACACCTCAACCTAACTTTCCTCCCAGTCAGGCTCTCCGGGACAAGGGCTATCTTGACGTGTGGCCATTCTTGACAGAGAGACCTCAAGACCAAGTTAGAAAGAAACGGTAACAATAAAAATCACCACAAAGTGTTTCCTGCAGTGTGAATTCACTGTTAGCAAATTCTCTTAGCTTATTTTATTAGAAAATATTTTATTTTACCTTCATTCTTGAAAGATATTTTGTTGCATGTAGAATTCTGTATTAACAGTGGTTTTCCTTAAGCACTTTAAAGATGTTGTTCCTCTGTTTTCTGGCTTCCATATTTCC
>VSMD01113654.1:0-67157 GCA_008750895.1 Mirza zaza
GGCTAGAGTGAGTGCCGTGGCGTCAGCCTAGCTCACAGCAACCTCAAACTCCTGGGCTCAAGCAATCCTGCTGCCTCAGCCTCCCAAGTAGCTGGGACTACAGGCATGTGCCACCATGCCCGGCTAATTTTTTCTATATATATTAGTTGGCCAATTAATTTCTTTCTATTTATAGTAGAGATGGGGTCTCGCTCTTGCTCAGGCTGGTCTGGAACTCCTGAGCTCAAACGATCCGCCCACCTCGGCCTCCCAGAGAGCTAGGATTACAGGCTTGAGCCACCGCGCCCGGCCTGCAGTTCTATTTTTGATTTTTTGAGGAACTTCCATCCTGTTGTCCATAATGGCCATACTAATTTATATTCTCACCAACGATATATAAGAGTTACTATAGTTTTGTAGTATATTTTGAAGTCAGGTAATTGCATGCCTTTGTTCTTTTTGCTCAGTGTTGGTTTGGCTATTTAGGGTGTTTAGTGGTTCCTTATGAATTTTAGGATTTTTTTTCTATTTCTGTGAAAATGTCATTGGTATTTTGATACGCATTACACTGAATCTATGGATGGCTTTGGGTAGTATGGCCATTTTAACAATATTAATTGTTCAATCCAGGAACATGACACACCTTTCAATTTATTAGTGTACTCTTCAATTTCTTTCATCAATGTTTTTTCTAATTTTCATTGTAGAGATCATTAACCTTCTTAGTAAAATTTATTCCTAGGTATTTTATTTGTTTTTGTAGCCATTGTAAATGGGATTGCTTTCTTGATTTCTTTTTCAGATGATTTGTTTTTGACATGTAGAAATCCCACTGATTTTTGTATGTTTTTACTTCCTACAACTTTACTGAATTCGTTTGTTAGTTTTAACAATTTTTTGTGGAGTCTGTAGGGTTTTCTATATTCAAGATCATATCATCTGTAAACAGGGACAATCTGACTTTCTCTTTTCCAATTCAATTTTGCTTTATTTCTTTCTCTTGCCTAACTACTCTGGCTAAAACTTCCAGTATTATCTTGAGTAAAAGTGGTGCACATAAGCATCCTTGTCTTGCTCCAGATTTTAGAAAAGCTTTCAACTTTTCGCCATTCTGTATGATGTTAGCTGTGAGTTTGGCATATATGACCTTCTTTGTGTTCAGGTACATACATTCCATACCTAATTGGTTAAGGATTTTTATCATGAAGGGATGTTGAATTTTATTGAGTGCTTTTTCTGCATCAATTGTAATGATCATATGATTTTTGTCCTTCATTCTGTTGATATGATGTATCACATTTATTGATTTGTATATGTTCAACCATTGTTGAATCTCTTGGAAGACCCACTTGATCATGATGAATAATATTTTTGATGTGCTGTTGGATTTGGTTTACTAGTATTTTGTTGAGGATTTTTGCATCTATGTTCATTAGGTATATTGGCCTGTTTGCTTTTTGGTTGTATCTTTGTTTTGTTACGGTGTCATGGTAATTCTAGCCTCATATAATGAGTTTGCAAGAATTCTCTCCACATCAATTTTGTGGAAGAATTAACATTAGTTCTTTAAATATTTGGTAGGATTCAGCAGTGAACCTATCAGGTCCTGGGCTTTTGGTGGGAGACATGTTATTACTGATTCAGTCTTGTTTTACACACTATTGGTCTGTTTAGGTTTTCTATTTCTACATCTATTTCTATATCTTCAATCTTGGTAGGTTGTATATGTCCAGGAATTTATAGATGTCTTCTAAGTTTTCCAATTTGTTAGCGTATAGTTATTCATAATAGTCTCCAGTGATTCTTTCTACTTCTGTGGTATCAGTAGTGATGTCTCTTTTTGCATCTTTGGTTTTATTTATTTGAGACGTTGCTTTTATTACTTTAGTCAAACTGAAGATTTATCAATTTTGCTTACCTTTTCAAAAAGCCAACTCTTCATTTTTTGGCCTTTTGGGGGGGGGGTTGTTGTTGTTTTCTTGGTTTTTTTGGTCTCTCACTTTTTTCTGCTCTGATCTTTATTATTTATTTCCTTCTATAAATTTTAGGTTTATTTTGTTCTTGATTTTCTAGTTCCTTGAGGTTAAATAGTAAATTGTTTATTTCAGACTCTTTCTACTTTTTCTGATGTAGGTGTTTATTCCTATAAACTTTGCTTTTAGAGCTGTTTTTGCTGTGTCCATTGGTTTTGATATGTTGTGTTTCCATCTTTGTTTATCTCAAAAAATTTTAATATTCTTTTAAATTTCTTCATTGACCCATTGGTTATATTTAGAACATATTTTAAAACATACTGTTTAATTTCCAGAGTTCCTCTGTTATTAATTTCTAGTTGTATTACATTGTGATCAAAATACACTTGATATGATTTCAATTTTTGTAAATTTGTTAAGACTTGTTTTGTGGCCTAAATATATGATCTATCCTGGAGAATGTTCCATGTGTTGTTGGGAAGAATTTGTATTCTGTGGCTGTTGGATGGCATGTTTTGTAATGTCTTTTAGATCCATTGGTCTACAGTGTAGTTTAACTCTGATATTTCTTTGTTGGTTTTCTATCTGGATCATCTGTGCATTGCCAAAAATGGGGTTTTAAATCCCCCTACAATTATTATCGTGCAACTTGTAGTCTACCTCTCCCTTTAGCTCTATTAATACTATATATATATATATATATATATATATATATATATATACACACACACACATATATGTATCCACTCTATATTTCAATTGGGTAGTTTAATTCATTTACATTCAAGGTAATTATTGATAGGTAAGGGATTACTACTACCACTTTGTTACTTGTTTTCTAGCTGTTTTGTAGATCCTTTCTTCCTATCTTACAGTCTTTCTTTATGGTTAAGTGATTTTCTCTAGTACTTTGTTTTGATTACTTGGGTTTTATTTTTAGTGTATCAAGTATAGGTTTTTGTTTTGTGGTTACCATGAGGCTTACAAAAAACATCCTATAGTCATAAAAAGTTTTTTAACTGATAACAACTTGACTTTGATAGCAAAAGAAAGAAAAGAAACAAAAAAGAAGCTATATACTTTAACTTCTTTCTTTCCTCGACATTTACATTTTTTATTTTCCTATCTTTTAACAAATTATGCAGTTATTATTTTAATAGCTTTGTCTTTTAGTCTTATACTAAAAATATAAGTGATTTACACACCACAATTACAGTATTAGAATAACAATCAAATTAGCAATCTTTCCTATTGGTTTCAAGATCTCCCTATAGCATTTCTTATAAAACATGCATAGTAGCAATGAATTCCCTCTACTCTTATTTGTCTGAGAAAGTCTTTACTTACCTTGGTGCCTGAAGGATAGCTTTGCTGGGTACAGTATTCTTGACTTACAGTTTTGGGAGTTTTTTTCATTCAGCTCTCTAAATATATTGTCCCTCCCTTCTGTTCTGCAAGGTTTCTGATGAAAAGTCTGTTGTCAAATGTATTGGATCTATATTACATGTTATTTGCTTTATTTTTTTCTCATGCTGCTTTTAAGATTTTCTTTGTCTTTGACTTTTGAGAGTTTGATTATGATATGTCTTGGGGTATTCTTATTTAAGTTGAATCTGATTGGTGACCTTTGACCTTCCTGTATCTGAATATTTATATCTTTTTTCAGGTTTGGAAAATTTTCTCTTATTATTTCTTTGAATTAGCTTTTGTCTTTCTCAACTTCCTCTTTAATACCAATAACCCAAATATTTGCTCTTTTGATATTGTCCCATAGATCTCATAAGTTTTCTTCTATCATTTTCATTACTTTTTTCTTTTTTATCTTCTGATTGCATATTTTAAAATACTTTGTCTTTGAGCTCACTGATTCTTTTTTCCGTTCAATTCTGCTTTAGATGCTCTCTATTGCATTTTTTATTTTTTTCATTATGTTTTTCAGCTTCAAAATTTCTGTTCAAGGTTTCTTTATAATTATTTCAATCTCTCTGTTAAATTTCTCTGATGTCCGAATTATTTCACTGTATTCTGTTGAAGTTTGTTAAGCTTCCTTAAAACAGTTATTCTGAAATTTTTGTCTCAGAGGTCACACATCTCCATCACTTTACAGTTAGTCTCTGGTATTTTATTTTGTCTGTTTGATGAGGCCATATTTTCCTAAATGTTCTTGATCCTGTGAATCTACGCATCAAGAGATTAGCCATTTATTCCAGTCTTTTTAGTGTGGCATTGTTTGTGCCCATTCTTCTTCAGAGGGCTTTTTAGAGATTCTAAATAGACTGTTATGTTCCTTAAGCCCATGGCCACTGTAGCCATCTGAACCCTAGAGGGCACTGTAAACCCAGGTTTGCCATGAGTCTCAGGAGGGCTCCAAGGTTGGCATGTCTCTCTGGTCCACATGGACTTGGGGAAGACTCAAGGAGGGTACCTGAGATGTATAGATAAGCTTGCCAGGGACCCAAGTCCAGAAGACTGTCCTAGTGACCCAGATGGGCACACCTCCCAGCAGGTCCCTGCATAGGTGAGACTAGGTCCCCTTAAGTTCTGCTATGGGATGGCAGCTGGCAAGCCTGTCTCATTGGCTCAGATGAGTGTGCATGTCTCCCAGTAGGTCTCTATGCAGATGGGATAGTTTCCTAACTACAGTGGGAGGGACCAAAGCTGAGAACTGAAACCCCTCTGGATTTGCATGGATTAGAGGTTGGTGAGCCCATAACAGAGGCTTAAACTCCCAGGCTCCAAGATGTGGCCAAGGTTCCCTCTAGGTTCTCAAGTGAGCAGTTCTGAGCTGAGACCTCAGCTGATGGGGGCTACGGTGAAACCACAAGGAAACTTTCAGGTGCACAGCTGAGACCGAGGTCAGCAGGCAGACCAGCCTCTCTGCTAAGGCACCAATGTGCATGATTCCTCCTGGATGCCTTGGCAGATGAATTTGTTTGCATACTCAAGGCTAAACAGGGCAGTAGCCAAGCTCCTTGGGGAACAGGGCCAAATCTGGGCTTTAACCCAGGAACACAATGGTGGATCAGCCACATGGGTGCCAGCTATATTCTCAAAATGACCCTCCACTTGGATTTCATACCTTCTTATGCAAATCCTGAGATTCCCACTAAGAGACTTTTGCCTGTGGGTAGGTACAGGATCTTTGTTGTTATGGGGGGATATGAGCAAGTTACCATCTATTCTGCCATCTTACTGGTGTCACTCTTTATTTTGTTGTTGTTGTTGAGACAGGGCCTCACTCTGTTGCCCAGGCTAGTGTGCAGTGGTGTTGTCATAGATCACTACAACCTCAAACTCATGGGCTCAAGCAATCTCCTGCCTCAGCCTCCCAAGTAGCTGGGACTACAAGTGCATACCATCATGCCTTGCTAATTTTTTTTTTTTTTTTTTTTGCAGAGACAGGGTCTTGCTATTACCCAGACTGCTATTTCTCTATTTTATACAATGATTATAATATGTCCTCTAAAGAGTTGTTGTATTAAATAAGATAATGCATATAATGTGCTTGCCACTTAGAAAAAAATTAGAAACTAATTATTATGAAAATGTTTCACATGACCTATTTTTATAAAGATGCCCCAATTCTAATGTGTTTGTCAACCAATGTATGGTTGTACCTTTTTGATTTTGAATTTGTTCTTTCTACCAGTGAACAAAAGATTGTGATGACTTTAGCTTTCCCTCTACCGAATAGTAATAAATATACAATATATAACATTAGTATACTGATATACAACTAAGAGAAAAAACAGTGGTTATCATGATTGAAAAACTAAACATTAACAATTAATATTGAGTGACATCAACAAGATGGCCAACTTGAGTTGCCTGGTGCTTGTCTGCCCTGCTACAAAAAGAGATCAAACAACAAATAAACAACTATATTTCTACTATGGTGACTGAAGAAGTGTGTTGGAGAGCACTGGGGGTGGGGGCAGTGAGACCCCTGTGGAATGTGGAAGCAAGAACAGCGCGCAGGCAGAGAAGTGAGGCATCCTGTCTCTGCCACACTGTCTCTCCCACTGGGATCAGCTTGGGGTCAAGGGATCTTCTTCATAAAGGGGAAACATAAACTGGAGAACACCAGTAGTCCCCATTGCCCCCACAGACACCAGCAGTCCTTGCTGGTGAGGACAGTTCCCCAATCCTCTCAGGCCCCAAATTGAGTTTGGAGAGTTGTCAGGCATTCACACAGATGCATGGTCCCAAAGTAGGATCCTCCCCCCTTGCACTCTCTCCCTCGCAACCTAAGCTGCACCCACACAGTACCATATGGAAACCAGACCCACTGCTGGGACACATCCTGCTCTGGGAGCTAATAACTACTAACACTCTCCATCCCTGAAACCCTACCATCATTCTACCACTTTAACATGAGTACCTGCAAAAGCACTACCCCAGCGGCCAAGAGCCTAGGCCCAGTGGAACCACTGAGACTCTGGTGTCCAAATTCATGCAGCACCTCACCTCCATGGGAAACAGACAGACTTATACAGTGAGGAAGCTTCCAAGCATCCAGCCACACTGCCAAGCCTACACCCACACCCACACCTCGCCAGACAGCTAGTCTGGCAGCAACCCCACCTCCCTGGAGAGATGACTCCTACGCTATTGGTGGGAATGTAAATTAGTAAAGCAACTATGGAAAACAGTCTGGATGTTCCTCAGATGAATTAAAAATAGAACTACCATATGATCCGGCAATTCCACTACTGGATATATACTCAAAGGAAATGAAATCAGTATGTCAAAGAGATATCTGCACCTCCATGTTTACTGTAGCACTATATACAATAGCCAATTTGTGGAATCAATCTACGTGCACAACAATGGATGAATGGATAAAAAAAAGTAGTGTATACATACAATGGTATACTATTCAGCCATAAAAAAGAATAAAATCCTGTCATTTGTGACAATATGGATGAACCTGGAGGAAATCATGTTAGGCAAAATAAGCCAGGCACAGAAAGACAGATACCACATGATCTTACCCATATGTGGAATCTTAAAAAAAAAAAAAATGTTGCTATCGTAGAAGCAGAGAGTAGAACAGTGGTTACCAGAGACCTGGAAGAACAGGGGATAGGGGGTGATGGGGAGAGGTTGATCAATAGGTACAAAATTACAACTGGATAGGAGGAATAAGTTCTAGTGTTCTGCATGGTTGAGGACTATGGTTAACAGTAAGGTATTGGGTATTAAAAAATAGATAGAAGAAAGGCTTTTGAGTGTTCTCACCACAAAGAAATGATAAATGCATGAGGTGATAGATACACTAGCTACCCTGATTTGATTATTATACAGCATAGATATGTATCAAAATATCAAATTGTACCCCATAAATATGTACAAATACAATGTATTAATTAAAAAAGAAAAGAAACAAATAAAGGTACCAGATAAGTAAAAGCAAAAACAAAAAAATCAATATTAATACAAAGTTAACAGAAAAAAGATAACATTATTGAAAATCCATTTAACAAATATAATAATTGATGTTCAAAAGAAAAACTCCCTTCCATAAGGAAATACTGAAATCTAAGTTCCTTTGAATGCCTACTCTTCCAAATACACAGTTCCTGTCCTTCATAAACTTTCATTCTCAAAAAAATAAATACATACATAAGATCCAATAACAGCTAAAATCACATATGATTATATGTCAGAATTATTCAATTTATAGTTCTATTGATGTATCAAATTGTACAATATTATGTATTAATAACTCTTCTACAACTTTTGAACTTTTATAACCAGTCTACTCTTTTTTTCTCATTCCATTACTCCACCTACATACAAAAAAAAAACATTTGTGGATATGTCAGATTGTGGCTATTTCTTCATAATTAAATGCATGTGAATAAAAATCAGATCATTAAGTTGTAGATATTTTTGTAGGAAGAGGAAAGCTTTCATCCTTCTCTTCTAATGTTAGTTCATCTCTTTGTACCGCCTTCTAAGGACTCTCCCAAGAGAGTGGAGTTGCTAATTCCTCGATCAGAGCCCAGGACATTCCTTGAGCATCCTAATGAGAAGATATGTTGTAATCTGTCTTCCATGTGTACCATCAACTCCAGAGTCAGCTTCATTTATGCAGAGACAAATTAAAACTGTTGGACTTCAGTAAGTCCAACTCTCACTTATCCAAGATTGACAATGGGGCAAGAATCTCAGAGATGATGTGGATGCACCTCATATGTCTTCTGAGATCGACCTTCCCATTAGGGAGGTCACTCGCCACCTCTGCAGTCACTGTGCTTGCCCTAAAACTACTGTTCCTTCAATGCTATGTCCCAAAACACAACTCAGGGTTCTTCAGTTGGGTTCCCTAAGCACCCCCTGAGGAAACCATCTTCTCATTCACTGTTAGAGGGGCAGTGGAGGCCCATTCAAAGGGAAGCCTATGAGGATGATTTCTTACTCATGTTACCACCGCTGCTCCTCAGGTCCCCTCAAAGCAATAGCTCCTCAAATAGCCAATTTATCTTGTCCCATTCCAAGAGACATACCAATAACAAGGTCAACTCTATGCCATATGGCCTCCTCCCACCTCACCCCAAGGATCCAGTATGGCTGTGATTAAGAAGCAAGAGGCCAAGCTGAGACTCACCCAAGCGTGCTACATGGGACTGCTTGTGGCAAATGCCGCTGTAAGTAGAGAGGAGAGGGATGAGGCTGAAGGCATGTTCTCCCAGCCTTGTCCATTTAGCTAGGACAGACACCCAATCATGTTTATCAGTAGCCATGTTTATCAGCACTCCTCATTTTGCAAACATCACAGGTGCCTCCAAAACCCAAAGCTTTTTTCCAACTCCAGAAAAACTTATTCCCTGACAATGTGAGCCCATTATCACTTTGTTTTACTGTCCCTTTAAAGTGCTTCTACTTTCTGTACTAACCTGAGCTAAGTTTTGTAAAAATGCAGCCTTTACGCTGTTATTCTTCAGCTCTTGTCTTTCATTGCTTTGAGCTGCAAAGTCCTTCCATTCAGCACTCTGCCCTTCCATTCCTCCACACCCTATGTGAGGTATTTCCTTTTATAATCTGTTCTATGAAAAGTTTGGTTCCCGCCCTCAACAAGAAACAAGTATTTGTAATGCTCATAGATGCTGAAAATTATAAGCTGGGTGATTTTTCCCCTTTTTCCCTTAACTTCCAGAAAGCTCAGAGCCAAACTGACAGCTCAATTATGGGAACTGAGTTGTGTCTTTTGGTCCACATACCTACATTAAGTTCCTAATATTTAAAGTTCCTAACGTTAAGTTCCTCCTCCAAATTTTTAAACTTATATTTCACCATTTTATTATACAGTTTTCTATATGCATCCTTAACTCTTACAAAATACATAGATAGACAGACATGTAGAAACGCAGATACATTGATAGATGGGTGATTGATAAATATTAATAGATCAAAAGAGATTTCCAATTCATTGGTCATCTATTCAGCCAGATTTTGTTAAGGGTCCACCACCTTCTGGATAGTAACTCTTGTTCTCTTCCATTTTTAATCCTCACTGTCTGGACTATGTTTTCCCCTTCAGGAACTGCCAGTCACAAAAAAGGAATATTGTCTTTAAGGAGAAAAGGTTAAGCAAACTGTTCAAGGTCACATATGTGGCAGTGGTCCAAGCAGGGTTGACTTACCTCTCTGGTTTCCAGCCCAGTGACCTTTGTACAACATTGCTCTGCTTTTTTGTGGGGCTTACAGCATAGAAATCCCAGGCAGAGTCCAAACTAACTATACATATATATATATATTTGAGTCCTGTTCTAACTCTGTCTCCATCTTCTTCAGGTAGAGAATTTTTGCTTCCCTTATCTTTTCCCTGAACGTGTTTACCTTTCTCAGCACATTTCTTTCTCTTCCATTTTCAATTCTTCACTTTCAGTATTTTCTTTGTTAAGAAAAAAAAAAAAAAAAAAAAAGCAACGATACTCATCACTGTCTAGCTGACCTGCTGCCATATGTTCTCAATAAATGTTAGTCCCCTTTCCCTACACTTTGGCACATATTAAAAGTTCCTCCCTCTCCTAAAAGATGCCACCCCCTCCCCATTCTGGTATGTGCTTCTTTCTACATACACTGATCTGTTGACTTGTTAATGCCAAGTGAACCAGCAGAGATAGAATAGATATATGTAATATCATTCTAGTAAGACAAATAGAAATAAAAAATGTAACAGCTTGTTGAATTGGGATTTTAAAAACTGCCTGTTTCCAATAAGTCTTTTCATATCTTCAATATACTTGATTTTTATTTTTGCATAGACAGGGAAAAATGATGTCTGTTCTTTATCATTTGGTTTTCATTACAGAAACTTGACTTTAATGAAGTCACAGGAAGGAAATTGGTGATTTGTAGTGGGCATTTATATATCACTATATATAGTGATAACTTCCCCAAAATCCTTTTGTCTTCTCCACAAGCCCCCATTTTCATACAGGGAGCTCTGTGGACGTCTGTGTGGTTCCAAGGAAGCTAATTCCACTCTCTGGCTCCATGGATGACTGAGGCTACACAAATCAGCACACTCCATCCACCTGGCCACAGTGATTCATTACCTGGTACATTGTATGACCTCAGGAGGCCCAATTGAAATAAATCTCAGGACTTTTGTTGGAATTGCTAGGTCAGGGGCTCTCTCCTACTCTGGAATTAGGAAGTCTAACACTCCTCCAGATCGTGAGGAAAATCAGCCTGAGAATGAAGCCAAAATATAGAGAAATGCAAAGAAATGAAGCCAGAGCCCTGATGACATCATGAACTGCTGGATTAGAGACCTTAGCTAAGCCTACACTTTATTAGTTACGTGAATTAATAAATCTTCTTCATTATTTAAGTTCAAGTGTTACTTTCAAATAGAAGCTTCCTGATATACTGATGTCACCTAGAAATTCATGAAAATTTTGCTTGTTTTTGATAGATAAAAGTTGTGAATCATCTTTGCTGCTTACTCCCTGTCCAACATGCTAAAAATACCAAGCAGAAGGAGACCATGGTGGTGTGCATGTGTGTGTGTGTGCATTTTCCCAGATAATCAACACCAACAATAGTCATTATCCCCATCATCACAGCTGATGGGGCCATCATATGTAAATCAAACTCAGATGACCAAACTTTACAGCAACACTTGAAATTTAGTGTCTCAGAAGCATTTCATTTCAGCCCCATAAAAGTTATGGTATGCTGATTAAATACTGACTGGAAGCTGAAAGAGTGCTTACTTGAGGTTTATAGGGATGGAAAGGATGCATTCTGTTGCCACCTAATTTTTTTTCTGAATATTCCTTCCCAAAGACAGCCAAATACCTGTATTTCATGTGTTTTAAGGGGAGGGGGTATGGGTACTCTTTTTTTTAATTTAATGGTATTTTCTGCCAATAATAAAATATGAGGAAGAGGAAATGACAATAAAGGAAATCATATTCCTCCTCCAAAGAAAACATTTGTTGTCTTCAGATTCTTCACTTCTGAATTTGAAGGGAAAGAGATCATTCATTCATTCTAGCTAACATTTTTCATGTGGGAGTGTCCCAGCTTTTCGCTTTGTAATTCCAGTCCAGAGCTTTGAATATTTTGTACTTGGCTCCCTCTACCTCCTCAACTCTCTAAAAGGACAAAGGACAGGAGCCACCTGAATACATTTTCAATTTAACAGCAGCAAAGAACCAAGAAGCTTTCTCAGTGGGGGCCCAGGGTATGCCCATGTCCTGTCCTGTGGGGCTGCTCCTTACACAGGGGCAGGGATCAGGAGGGCCTAGAAGGAGGACTAAGAGAACGCAAGCTTTAGAGGCAGGGGGTGGTGAGGCTGCTGGGAATTTCAGGCACTAAGGAATAGGTGTACACAGGGGATTTTAGAAGAATTGCTGTGGACCATCCTATAAGGGTCTGAGCTGTCTTTAGGTGCAATATTGCTCCAGAACCGAATCCTGGATTTCTTAGCTCTATAATCAATAAGTATACCCTTTGGTGATTTCTTTCTGATTTCCAACATTTTATTATGAACTTTTTCAAACATACAGAAAAGTTGAAAGAATTGTGGCATCTACACCCATATACCCACCATCTAGATTCTACAATTGGCAGTTTTCTGTATTTGCTATACATTTATCTACTCATCTACCCATTCATCAGTCTGTCTTATTTTTCAGTACATTTCAAGGTAAGATGAAGACATCTGTATACTTCACACTTAAACATTTCATCACCCTGGTCATTAACTAGAGTTCGAGTTTCATTTAAAGTGGTTTTTTTCTAGGTCAAATCCACATAGAGTGAATTGCATGAATTTTAAGTGTACCATTCCATGAGTTCTGACAAATGTACATCCCTGTAAAGGAAAACCTCTGTCCAGACATAGAACATTATCATGCTAATTGCTTTCTAACATGAACTATCAGCAGTATGATTTCTCTGCTCCATTCATTTATCCAACAAATATTTTCTGAGCTCCTCTGTGGTTCAGGTATTGTGCTAAGTGTTGGAGATAAAGAGGTAAATGAAACATAGCCCTCCAATGGAGCTGACAGCTTAGAGAAAGAGATGTCCATTTTTAATTAACTTTTAATTAATTATTACTAAACTAAATGGTCACAGTTGCTGTGAAAATCTGTTCATACAGAATAGGGGTTAGCCAAGGCACCTGAGGTGGGGTCAAGAAAGGCCTTTATACCAGGCACTTTGAATGATGGCATGGAAGTCTCTGGATGGCTGGGGACATGGGTATGAAGCAGCCTGAAGTCTGTGACTCTGCCCCAGGTCTGGCACGGCTGAGATACAGGATGAGGGGAATGGGTTGAGGGTGGAGACACAGTAAGAGCCAGGTCCAAGAAAGCCTTGAATGTCCTGCTAAGGGGTTGAGCTGTTATCCATAAAGTGATAGGAAGCTGTAGAAGGACCTGCCAGATATCTGAGCCAAGGTGACCAGGTAAGACTTAGTCCATTTGGACCTTGATAGAGTTGAAGGGAGGGACTAACATGGAGGATCTGGTGACAGAATGAAAGCATCTTGAGATTAGATGTTAAATTATAGAAAATCTACTGCATAATCCAGGCTGGGCTGCTGGCCTCAAAGCCCAAGGTGGCTGCCAACCAGAACATGGCTTCCCCACACTGACAAACAGGGACAGGAGTCCTGGAGACAGCCCAGCCTCCAGCCACCCCCAACCCACAGCACTAGAGACCCTAATGAACTGAGGAGAACTGGAGAAGTCTGAGGTAGAAAACCCTGGATTCTAGCATGATATAGTCACGCATCACTTAACAATGGGGATACATTCTGAGAAATTTGTCATTTGGTGATTTTGTCATTGTGTGAACATCACAGAGTGCACTTACACAAACCTAGATGGTGTAACCTGAAACACACCTAGGCTCTACTATGGTCTAGCCTTTTGCTCCCACACTACAAACCTGCACAGCACGTTACTGTACTGAATACTGTAGGCAACTTTAACACACGGTAAATTTGTGTATCTAAACATATCTGAACAGAGAAAAGGTACAATAAAAATATGGTGTTATAATCTTAAGGGACTGCCATCATACATGCGGTCCTTCATTGGCCAGAACGTCATGCCGTGCAGGACTATATTTTTTAATGTAGTCAGTTGCATTATAATCACCTAATAATGATTAGGGAACAACTCATCTAAAAAGTATTGTGCAGGGTCTTGCCAGACTCTAATCAAGAGATAAACCTTATGGCTGAAACAGTTTAGTCACTATTGTTTATACTTAGACAAAATTAAGTGACCACACAACCACAGGTCTGTGTGTGTGTGTGTGTGTGTGTGCACGAGTACAAGTACACATGCTCATGGGCATGTTCATACTCATCTGCTGCAATCAAGACCAAGTCTTCTTGTGTTCTAACGTCCCCCAGGCAAGAAGAATGAAATGATCCAGGGTGAAGTGTCAAAGTCTCTTTTAATAGAATGGAAAATAATTGTGCTGTTGTATGACAAGTAGTAAAACCCACAGTGGACTATTAAATCAATAGCTGTAAAATTCAGTAGAATAGTGCTGGGTTAAAACAACAAAAAAAGTCAGGGTCTCTCCATTGCTGAGGGTGCCTTCTAAACTCTTATGGGTTTGGTTTGTGGTAAAGGTTGAAGGTATGAGTCACGCAGTAAACAACATCAACAAAAACAGGGCAGAGGAGTGGGTAAGGAAGGGAAGAGAGAGGCTTCATGAGGAACAAAGAGAAGAAATAATTTCAGGAGGAGATATCAAGTCTTCATTTTTTTCTGGCCTTATAACAGAGCTATAGTTTTATGCATCAGCTGGATCTTGCTTTAACTGCCAATCAGAGAGTGATTTAAAAGGGTAAAAGTGCTGATTTTTAGGGCTTAATATCCTGCATGGTGAAAAGCTGTCCTATGGAAGGTTTTCCTCTATTCCTCCTTCTCCTGCTCTCTCTCTCCTCCCCTATCGTGCTCTTCCCCCACCCCATCCCCACTTTTTCTCTGTTTCTCTGTCTCTTTGAGACCCTCGCTGAGCCCTGACCGGAGGAACAATTCCCTAGGTACTTGAGGAACTCTGCAAAGTTGCCCATGTTTATACCTCATTAAAACAAAGACCAGTCTTCATCAAAAACAAAAATCCTAATACTCCTCCCACCTCCTTTATTAGCACTCAGAGTTTCTAGTTTTAAAAAAATAAACACATTTTTAATTGGCTTAGGCATCTTTATTGACTGGCCCATGTCTTAGACCCAGCTCTCCCTCTGCTCTTCCTGCCGCTGGCCTTTGAGTTGACCTCTCCCTTGGGCTGGTGTCTCCGGGTAGAAGCTACAGCATCTCTAGTCTTACATTCTGGGAACAGACAAAGACATTTTTGTCCCCAGTCATTCAACAACAAGGTTTCACAACTGAACCTCTTTGATCTAGCTTGGTTTGCATTCTCATCCCTGAATAAAATATGTGTATTGGCCAAGGCTGGGTCCTATGATCACCCTGTAGTTGGAGAGTGGAGCTGACAATATGGCTTGAGGGGTGGGTGAAAGGATTCCCAAGGAAAATAGAAAGGTTGTTACTAGGATGGGGGGAGTGCATAGGAGGCAGGCAAAGGCAAGAGATGTCCACTAGGCTTCCGAAGACTCCAGGCTTGTGTCTTAGTCTGCCTGGGCTGCTGTAACAAAATACCATAGACTGGGTAACTCAAACAACAGAAGTTAATATTTCTCACAGTTTTGAAAGCTAGAAAGTCTAAGATCAGAGTGCCAACATTGTCAAGTTCTGGTGAGGGCCCTCTTCCTGGTTTGCAGATGGCCACTTTCTCCTCACATGGTAGAGAGCAGAGGGAGAGATGATTCTAGCTCTCTCAACTGTCTTCTTATAAGGACATTAATCGCATCATGAGGTCCCCACACTCTCTCCCAAAGGCCCCATCTCCAAATACCATCATGCTGGGGATTGAGGTTCCAACATAGGAATTTCAGAGATACACAAACATTCAAACAGTAGCTGCTTGAAACACTAGTAAAAGCAGAACCCAAGAAACAAGCAGATGCCAAACCTGTGTCTACACTGGTTGAAGTGGAAAAGGATGGTGTGGATACATGGGTTTCTGCACTGAGAACCACTGATCCTGCATTGCTTCTTCCTGCCATTTCGTTTCCCTGCCCCATCATTTACACAGTGACCTTGCTGGTTTCAGGAGCAAAAGAGTGCTGAGAAGGGCAGAATGACAAAGCACACCCATGAGATCTGGCCTCAAACTTTGTTCTCAGTGTCTTCTCATAACTGTTCTACAAATCTGTATTCTAGCCACACTAGACTTTCCTTAACCATTGCATCATACACATCACCTCATCCTGGAATTTCCTGCTTCCTATTCCTCATTTGTTGAAAGCCTTCTTATCCCTCAAGTTCTAGCACAAATGCCACCTCTTTCCTGAATCCTCAGTTCAAGTGTATCCCTACCTCTGGTGCCCTCCCACGAATTCTCTCATACCTCTATTTACAAGTATTGCATTCATTCACATACAATCCCTGAAAAGTCCTTTGATAATCAGTCCATTCATACCCTTCTTTTGAACAGAAATTTTGCAGGATATTAATAGGTTCTCTGCCTAAAAGGAATTGTGCGGTCATGAGAAGTCTCTTCTAGACTTTAGGTGGGGTCCCAACTTCACACATTGTTACTATGTTGCCATCATTAGTTAGGGGAGCTGCCAGATGACAAGGTAGTTCCCTATCATCTGGAGAGACTTAAACTTCTAGCTTTTTGGAGGACCTGCCATGCCTGGAGGACTACCATTGTTTGCCCCAAGAGTATCTCCAGTGGTCTGCATATCTGCTTCCAGGCAGCTGGACCCCAAACTCTGATTGGACCACAACAATCAGAAAGCTGCCATCATGGGACATGAGCAGAGGGGTGGGTCTTGTGACTAATCCAAATCACATTCCACAGAGACCTCCTGCAGGTGGCCAGCCCCCAGAGGCAGGACCCAGGCCCAAATTTTCTCTATAATCCAGCACCAGGCTGAACACTCTGCATAAAAAAGGTGCAATGGCATTGCCCGGGACTAAGTCCCATCTTCTCTCACACTTTGGGCACTCCCCAGTCTGCAGATAACAACTGCCATTTACTCAGTGGCATGCACTGTGCCAAATGCTTTCAAAACCAGTTACAGAAAATTTTTAAGCCTGTTATACTTTCTCAATTCCCCTGACGATCCTCCATTATGTGGATGTGGAAAGTAGGTGACGACAAACACAGTCTATCTGACAGCAGAGTCCACACATATAGCCTACACCGTAGGCGTCCTCAAACTACAGCCCGCAGGCCACGTGCAGGCGTTTTTGCCCGTTCGTTTTTTTACTTCAAAATTAGATATGTGCGGTGTGCATAGGAATTTGTTCATAGTTTTTTTTAAACTATAGTCCAGCCCTCCAACGGTCTGAAGGACAGTGAACTGGCCCCCTGTTTAAAAAGTTTGAGGACCTCTGGTACACTATGCTGCCTCAGGCATGCTTGAAAAAGCAAGATCAAAGCAAGTCCCTTTCGTCTGCCTCCCTCACTCTCAAGGAAGTTGGAGAAGGACACCATCTTTTGCTGGCCCCTAATGTGCTCAGGATAAGGGAGCCACTGCACCCCCAATCCCAACATCTTGCAGAAACTACTGGAAAACCCAGAGTAGCCTCTGAGCCCAGGCCTAACTCCACCTTATACCATGGGCAAGAAAGCAACGGTGCGCTACAGCAGCTCCAATCAGCTGAAGAGATGGGTCTTGTGAATCTCTTCTCAACTCCTAATTAGTAGCTTAAAATCAGCCATGCCGGGAATAGTTACACCGTGGAAATCAGTGGACACTACACATCAGGGCTTTTTCTTTTTTCTTGGAGAGCTGGTTCTTAAACATTTACCAGCACACCATTGTTTTGGAGATATAAACTCTTGCCATCCTGAGACAATGTTGTCATCAGTGTGCAAACATTTTATGCCGCAATGAAAACTAGGAAAATGTCAGATGGATTCATATGCTGCCTTTGGGAGCCCAAATCTTTCAATTGCCTTGCTTTAAGTATTACAGCTGTCACCTTGGAATTTTTCATTTACCAATAGAACCCTTAATCCACCTATAAAATATGATTCACATAATGAATCCAGGTATTTCACCCTGTGCTAAAATCCAAAAGCAATTAGCCTTTTTGTTTATTTCACATGGGAGTTAGACTAAAAGCTAAATGAACATGCAAAAAAAAAGCACCAGGCATCGGTCCAAATGTCTGAATGATGTACTAATTAAATTGTATAACAACACTGCTATCTTTATACATACACTTTATTACAGGTTGGGGAATCAGCATGGGCCTTCCAAGTCAGTCTCCAAGAGAGCACTTCTTTAAAACTAGAGGAATGGTACAGGGTATACCTTTGTAAGGAAGATTCAGCTACACATTCAGAGAGAGCAGATAAGACTTTGGATGAGATTGAAAAAGCTTGGTTAATTTTTCTCCTCTGTTGTGATATGATCTTAACCAGGGATAAGAGTTTAAAAGTCTGATTATTTATACATTCACTAAATAAATATGGTGAAACTTCAGGTAGATGCTGGAGGTAATATAAAATTAATAAGACCTGGTCCAGATCCTCTAAATGTCCTTAGATTTCTCCGGCCTGGCAGGGAAGTGAATGTTCATGAGAAAGATGTCTCTAAATGTGACCAGGATTCTCAGGTTCCTTATGGGTCCAGAGAGGGATTGTTAACACTGCCTGGGGCAGGGGAGGGTACAGAAGGCTTGCCAGAGGAAAGTGTAGTTAAGCAGGTTTCTCACTCATTTCATTCATCCTAGGTCCTAGGCTTCCATGAATATTTAAAGAAATATGTATTGTTGAAGTAGCTTTTTTCCAAAACTCCTGCTGTTTGCCACAAGGAAAACCTAGAAAGAGCAGTAACAGTGATAATGACTATTATGCATTGCCATTTTCCAGGTGCCAGGCACTGCTGCAAACCCTTTGTATGTCCTGACTCATATAGTACTTGTGACAACACTGGGATGAGCACAGATGAGCAAAGCAAAGCTTCGCAAGTGATGGAGTTAGGACTTGAATCCAGGGGTCTGGTGTGCCCCATCATATATCATCTCTCTGGGATTACATGGCTAAGTGCAAGCATGCCATCCCAGATCTTACCCTACTATCATCCCATCATCTCTGTATGTTTACTTTCTTTAAGGAGATTGTCTGGTGCAGCATAGAGGAAGGGCACCTAGATAAATAACATGAGCTTTGGAGTCAATCTCAAGTTCCCCTCCTGACCTCATCACTAACAAGGCTGTGACTTCTAGACAAGTTGCCTCTACAGTCTCAGCTGCCACCACTGCTCATCTCGGGTCAGGAAATCCAGGGCCCCCTGAACCACTCACAGTTTCCCTGATCCTCAGGCCCTGCTTGACCTCCAAATCTGTGCAGGTTCTTTTTTCTCCCACCAGGCTCCCTTCCCCATGACTATCACCAGCCCTGTGTGCATATAACCCTCCTCGCCCTTGGGTGTCCCTTCCCTCCAGGAAGCACTCCCTGACCCCAGCACTAGAAAGGCTCCCTGTTTGGGTGCCTGGAGGACACTGTCCTCATCCCCAGGGTAGCAGTGATCATTTTTCACATGCTAAGAGTAACTGCCTGTCAGTCTCACCCAATGGACTTGCAGTTACTAATCAGAGGAGCCTCACGATCAGCCAGGCAATTTTTTAAAAAATAATGTTTCCCTAGAAACCCACCCCAGAGACTCTAATTCAGAAGATCTTACCAGTGACCCATAACACTGGAGCTCTGAAAAGCTCCCAGGAGGATTCTGACAGGCACCCTGATTCAGTGCCTACCTGACTGTAAAGTGCCCTAGATTACACACTTTTAAAGCCTGGGGTTGTGCATTTGTCCACTGGTATATACTCAGAGCCAAGCATGTACCTGGGCCAGGAGTAAGAGTTTGTTAAGTATTTGTTAGTTGACTTACACAGTGAATGAATGAGGTTAATTAACCTCACATATATTCAGTTTTTTCATCTGTAAAATGGTATCATAACATCCTTCTGAGATGATTCTTATGACTTACTTACAATAAAGAAAAGATTAAGGAAGTCACATTAAAGAAATTCCTCATCCTGGCATTAAAGAACTGCCACATTATCTGTTATAATGAAAACTCTGCAATGAGACTCATGTATAAAACATGCTTCAGAAAGAAGAGACAATCCTTTGTCAAGGTAATCCATATGGTATATGGTCATTTCACACTCTGTATGTTACATTTCAGTAAATATAATGAAGTTGTTTTGGGTATGTTCTTCAAATGATCCAACACCTGTTTAACATGGTATTCACCTGGAAGATAATCGTGTTTTAAGGAGACAAAATAAAAACCTGCAAATTAAAACTTTAGAGAATTTTTCCAAAGCTATTAAAACCATCTCAAATTGTTGTAAACTTCGTCGCAACTTAATTGTTATTTAAATAGTCCCTGTAAATCAGTATATTTCTCATTTGGGAAATTTGACAAATTGATGATTTGATAAAAAATGCAAAACAATCAATAAATGTTAAAATGTTGTCAATAAGGGAAAATGACTTATTAGAATAATAGATTAAATAAGTATAACATAGGAAAATTTTATATGAAATGCAGAAATTGTATTTATATTCAGAAAAATAGCTATCCATTTATTCTACAATATTATTGGGTACCTTTTATGAACCAAGTCCCACTGTAGATACTTTGAAAACATCAATGAACAAAACAAAGATTCTTGCCTTTATAGGATAATAAGCATAATAAAAGCTATAGTGTGCAATGGGAAAACAAAGAGAATGTATAGCAAAATGAGGGAATCTGAAATGCAGGAAGGGAAATGACAATTAAGGGGATAATTCAGGAAAACTATATTAACTGGATATATTCAAGAAAAACAATGAAATTGTTTATTAACAATATTCAAGAAAAAAATCATATTCATTAAACGTATTTTTAAAAAAATCCCAAAATAAGTTTAAAAGACAAATCAGTATGTTTAGTAAGTTCAACAAACTAGCCTGCTTCCTTGCATTTGTATAATAAAAAGATCCATTATAGAGATTTTTCCCAAATGAACAAACTACTCAAAAACCAATGGCTCTGCCTCTAGAGTAGAACCAATAGCAACTTCTAAAGGTGTTTCTCTTGCTGAGAACAAAAAGGTGAATTCTGCTCCACTAGCACCCAACTGCACCCATGACATAGCAGTGAGCATTCCAAGCCACTGTGGATAACAAAATGACCAATGAGGTTCTGATGAGGTGCTCAGGAAGAGTTGGGGTGGTCCATCGCGGGGACACTGAAGAACAAGCAGGTCAACATAGGCAGAGAGAAGGGAAAGCCAGATGCGGAACTCTTTAAGAGATAGAACTACTGTTCAAGCTTTCTCATACAAAGCCCAGCATAGAGTAGTTGCTCAATAAAGTTTGTTGACTAAATGAAGGAAACATTTTGGGTCGAGGGAATGTTTGTTAGTGATGATGAGGTGTTCCATGCAGGGGCAAGGAAGGATGGGATGGGTGGAGTCTACCTATGGCACAGAGAACACTGGCCTGGCTGCAGTGGCAGCAGGTGCGTTGAATAGTGGGAAACAACAATTGGACAGGTGAGCCTGATTCTCAGCCAGAAACCAGAGATGGAACATGAGGAAGAGAGAGAGGACCGGTTTTTCATCTGGGGCCTGCAGACGCCTAGAGCAGGGTTTATCGAACTTTGATGTACACACAAATCACTTTAGGAGTATCATCAAAATGCAGATTCTGACACAACAGGTCTAGGTTGGAGCCTGAGATTTTGCATTTCTGAAAACCTCCCAGGTGATGCTGATGCTGCTATGATCACACTTGGAGTTGTCTCTAGGGAGTCCACAAAGGCTTTAAAGTTCTGTGAACCCCCTAAAACCATGCATGAAATGTTATATTCTGTACACATGTGCATTCTTCTGCAGAGAGATACCATAGTTTTCATTAGAGTCTCATAACAGGGTCTGTTATGGGTTGAATTATGTCCCCCCAAAAAAGATATATTGAAATCTCAACCACCAGTACCTGTGAATATGGCCTTATATGGAAATAGATGTTTATTTGGATCTTTGCAGATACAACTAAGTTAGAATGAGGTCATTAGGATGGGCCTTAATCCAATATGATGGTGTCTTTATAATAGGAGGGAAATTTGGACACAGACACACAGAGGGAGAATGCCATGTGACAACAGAGGCAGAGGCTGATGCAGCTGCAAGCCAAGGAACACCAATTTTGGTGATTGCCAGCAGATCACTGCAAGCTAGGAAGGAGCAAGAATTCTCCCTTGCAGGTTTCAGAGGGAGACTGGCCCAGCCAACACCTTGACCTCAGAGTTCAGCCTCCAGAACTATGGAACAATGAATTTCTATTCTTTTAAGCCACCCAATTTGTGGTACATCATTACAGTGGCCCTAGGAAACTAAAACAGGGTCTAACACACATTTAAGAATTATAAAAATATAAGAAGTCATTGAAGACTTTGAGACTAAGGTTTGCAGCTATCTCTGGTGACTTGCAGTTGCTACGCCTCCCACTTTAATTTCTTCCTCTCTTGAACTCTAAAAACAGCTTCTTTCCTAATCAGATCCCTTTCTCTGGGATCTTCAGCCGTTGTCCTTCAGTGCATTCTTTCTGGACATCTGGGCCTGAAGAGAAGAGCCTGCTGTTTCCTTCTTGCCGTAGAAGGTGGATAAACAAACTTACGACTTTTCTTCCTCCCCAGGTCCCACTCTGCCATGCTTTCTGTCTTCCACTTGGTCCACACAATATGATTGCCCTTCTTTACTCTTCTTCCTTGTCTATGAGGAGAAAGGCAGCCTTCTCTCTTGATAAGGAGATTTAAAATCTTGACCTCTTTATTTTTCTGCAGCACAAGTTCCCCTGCCTTACCTGGACCCCCAGGCTCTCTGGATTGGGGATCGAGACTCAGGATAACTTGCTGCATTTTCAGAGATTGCCTCTGCCTCCAGGGCACTCCTGTCTGAGCCCTTAGGGACTCTGTTCCCCATGTGTCATCAAGGTGGCCACGGTTCCCATCACACTTTTCATCTTCTGCAGAGGGCAAAGAAAAGGCAGAAGAACTAGCATTTACCAAGCATTTGGTATGTGGTTTCCTATGCATTTTCCCTCTGGCCCCTCACACACATGCTCACAGCACAGAATCAGTATCATATGCTATGGATCCCATCTTCCAAATTAGGACACCAAGTCACAGGGCTCACAAGGAACAGACCAAGAGTCTAATCTAGCTCTGTCTGCCTCCAAAGCTCATGCTCTTCCTACCACTCTAGGCTGCCTGCCTGGGGCTAAGCTAAACAATTAAATTAGGAAAATAAAAGCAGTCAGGCTCAATGCTATCATTCCAGAATGTTGTCTTTAAGGCAAATATTTTTGTGTCATGTAAACACACAAGCACCATCTGTCTGTGTATGTGCTATCTGTCTGATTTACTTACTCTATCTGATGCAGAAATAACCACCATCAGCCGTTCAGCAGACAAAACAACCAAAGAGGCACTTTCCACTGGTTATTATGGACACAGTCATAGCTTTAGCTTTTCCACCTTAATCCCCAACTCTGAATTTGCAACACCCCAGGGTATTTCCAGTCACTATGAGGGATTTTGAAAGAGTCTTAAAAATTCTCAAAACCAAATTAGTATCAATGTACTTTAAGAAATAAAAATGCTCTGCATCAGACTTTGCAGAAGGCAGGGAGAAGGCTGTAGAGTGGAGCCCAGCAATGGTGAGAGGCTGTTAGAATGAGCACAAGGAGGAGGGTGAGTCTATTTCCTGTTTCTTCACTTAGGTAACACTTTCCACCAAGAGACAGATAAATATATCATTCTTGCTCATAAATAGGGAATGAAGACTTGATGTTAATATAGAATATATTTTTCTAAACTCAAAAGACTACAGAGATTTCTGGGTAAAAGGACATCAAGCTAATTTTGTTTGGAGAAAGGAATGCTGGAAAGCAAGACATTTGTTAAATGCAGAAGTGACACATGGCAGCACTTATGCCCCCACTTCTGTATCCCTTACCCGTGGTATATACCACTAACTGGTCACAGCACTCTTAGCACTGAGCCAGATCTGAGCCTCAGAATCCTTCTTAACATGTCTTTCTAGGGAGGTGCATGCGATCTATTGGCCACATCCCTGACACAGGGCAAACTACCAATCATATATTGGCATACAGTGTTGCATTATAAAGGGCAAACATGACGGCAGAGCAAATACCCAAACCTACCTCTCTGTCCCTCCCCCAACCTTGCCTTAACCCTCTAACTTTCCCTCTTTACCATTTCTAGACAAACCTATCCTTAGGTTTATAGAAGACAATTTACACAAGTCTTAGTATGAGAATCAGACATTACTGAATGTTTGGACAAACTAAGGTGGTTTACACTACAGAACTAGATATTAAATCTTAGACATACCCATTCCTTTCAGCCACCCATCCTGGCCACCCCATACATTGACCTGAATTTCTCCAGATTTCCATCATCCCCCCACACCTTCAACATTTTCCCCTCTTCACCCCCTCCTTCCCCAATTGTTCCCAAGAATTCCATGTCCAAATTTGGCAATTTTCCTTCTATTGTGTAGGTCAGTAGATTTCAAACTTGACCATGTATCAGAATCACCTGAAGGGCTTGGAAAACACAGATTTCTGGGCCCCACCCCAGCATTTCTGATGTAGTAGAAATGTAGGATGGAGCCTGAAAAGTTGTATTTGTAACAAATTTCCAGGTGATGCTTATGCTGCTGGTCTGGAGAACCACCTTGAGAACCACTGGTGTCGATGACACGCCTCTCCAGCCCTTACGTTCAGACTTGTCCCCAGGTCTACCTTTGCTCATCAGCACATCAGAAAAGAGCATCCACTCACTTAGCTGTCCAAAGGATGCTTGATAGGATCCATATATAACTGCTATAGAAGTCAGTTACAGTTTTAACTATAGTCATTTCCCCCTCCAATTCGTTTGGGAGGCAATATAAGTTAGTCTGACTGGTTCACAGCTGCCTCTACAGGTCACTACTTATGCAACCTTGGGCCACAGTATTTAACCTCTCTCAGCTTAGTTTCCTCATCTGGAAAACTATAGATGATAATGCTTACTCCTTAAGATTGTAAGAGCATTAATGCAGACAATGCACATAAAAGGCTAACCTGTTTTGGGGCATACAAAAAGTACTCTTTAAGTGTTAGTTATTTCTCATTCATTCCAGAAATCTCAATCAAGCCTGTGCAGTATTCCAAGTACCCTTCTGGGAACTTGGATGAGGAATGAAGAAGCTGAGGCCCTTTCCCTTAGGAAGCCACGTAATAGGAGAAGAGAGAGACAGTAAACAAACACAGGTTGTCAGGTTTATGCCAGAGATGAGTTCTTAAAGGCCTCTCATAATTTCAGACTAATTGCTCCTAGAAATAAATGTGAAATGGAGGGTACATTCTCTATCCTCCGTGGAGGGCACATAAATCCACAAACATTGTAGAATAATGTGCTCTAATGCTGCTTTTTATTTTCTCAGCATTAGCTTTAATATTTTGCAGAGGGCTTGTTATTACATTAATAGCATATCATAGCAGTTGCTAAGTCTTCCTCCTTGTAGTATTTTATCACCTCTAACTTCCATTTCAAAGTTATTGATTTTTCCGGTATGTTTTTCATCACTGTACAAACATCATCACCTAAGGAATGCTTGAATGACTTTGTTAAATTATAACAACAGGATATTAGAATAACAGGACAACCACCACCAAAAATCACTCACAGAAGTTTGGGTGCCTGTAAACAACAGAAGGGTCACAAAATGCTGAGACCAACAGAGATCCCATTTGACAGCTAAGGTGGCGCCGCCATGTGGCAGCAGCAAAACCACTTCACAATGCACTGGGTCCTCCAGTCTGTGATGGGTATTTTGGTTCTGGTTGTTGCTGCTTTTCATCTGAGGGGAGTTGCATTACTTTACATTTTGTGCATAAAGTGAAAATGTGTTTTTATTTTGCACTGTTTCAAATCCATCACTCAGATTCCTATGAAATGTGTGCTCTGTCATCATGATGGTCTGATAAAGACACAGTTGAAAATGCTGAGAGGAGAGACGACCCTGGCAGGATCTATTCCCAGTGTGGGCAAGTCTGTGCTCCGTTACTGCGGTTTTCCTCTCCCGTCCAGGTGTGCTTACCTGTGCTGTCTCTGTTAGTTCCCATAAGGCAAGCAAGATATGCCAAGATAAAAGCAATGAGCCCAGGAGCTACATTTTGTCATATACTGCAGTCTGCAGTCAACACCTAGCTCCTGATGGTTGAAACAGTCCAATCCACAGGAATTCATGGAAATTAGAAATGTATCCCTTCAACATGAACAGAAACTTTCCAAAACAAGACAGAATAATGGCCAACAAATATATGAAAAAATGCTCAACATCTCTAATCATCAGGGAAATGCAAATCAAAACCACAATGAGATATGACTTATCTCCAGTGAGAATGGTCTTTATTAAAAAGTCCCAAAACAATAAATGTTGGTATGGATGCAGAGAGATAGGAACACTCCTACACTGCTGGTGGGACTGCAAACTAGTTCAACCTCTGTGGAAAGCAATATGGAGATACCTTAAAGAGATACAAGTAGATCTACCATTTTATCCAGCAATCCCATTACTGGTCATCTACTTGAACAACAAAAGGCACTCTATAAAAAAGACACCTGTACTCGAATGTTTGTAGCAGCACAATTCACAATTGCAAAGCTGTGGAAACAACCCAAGTGCCCATAAACACATGAGTGGATTAATAAAATGTGGTATATGTATACCATGGAGTACTATTCAGCTTTAAGAAACAATGGTGATGTAGCACCTCTTGTATTTTCCTGGATAGAGCTGGAATCCATCCTACTAAGTGAAGTATCCCAAGAATGGAAAAATAAGCACCATATGTACTCACCAGCAAATTGGTTTCACTGATCAACACCTAAGTGCACATATAGGAATAACATTTATCAGGCGTTGGGCAGATGGGAGGGGGGAGGAGGGGATGGGTATATACATACATAATGAGTGCAACGTGCACCATCTGGGGGATGGACACACTTGAAACTCTGACTCCAGGGGGGAAGGGGGGAAAGGCAATGCACATAACCTAAACATTTGTACCCCCATAACATGCTGAAATAAAAAAAGAAATTTAAAAAAAGAAATGTATCCTTTCAAACACTTAAATGAGCTGTAATAAAAGTATTAAAAGTAGTTATCCTTTCCTGGTTAAAATATAGTCAGTTTGACTTACTTTTTAAAAGAATGGAATATTTGTGTGTATTTTGAATGGAGGTTTATGATTATGACCCAGAATATTGTTAATTATTTAGTAACTAAAACAAGAATAAATCAGGTGGGATTCTAGAAGTCACATTTTAGGGAAGTTAGTGTCCGTCTTCCCATGGATGCTTTCTATTTTTCTTTAGTAGTATTTCAAATAGGAGGAAAATGTTTTCTAACATTATTTAATCCAAGGGTATTTAAGTTGTAGGAAAAAGAAAGATAGTTACAAAGATTCCTGATTGCAAAGATGTATAGTGTGAGTCTAACATTGGATGATTCCTGAGATCCTGGACATTTGGGAATGTCTGATATCCAATTAAGGAAAATCAGCAAGAGTGCGTGGCAGGAAAATTATCACTCAATTAATCTATGGCTTGTTCTCATTGTATCTTTCCCTCCTTGTTCCACAAAGAAAGCCAAGTTTCTGTGTTCCCTTCTCTCAGTGGTGTCTGTGTTGCAGGGCAGAAAGCTGAAGTTGACTGAAAAGACCCTCTGGAAAGCCAAAGCTCTAAAGAGATTGTTAGTCTCCCCAGGACATAAGGGGAAAGAAACTGCCACCCCTGGGGGTGGAATAAAGGAATAGCCAGAAAACACACCAGAGGTGCATCCCTGAGCATATTCTCCAATAGTCACATATTTCAAGGTGTTGAGTTTTGTAGAATAACATGTTAGCATGATAGTTGTTGATAAAATAATGAGAAGATACTGTACTGAGCATGTAAAATATGTGAGTAAAACATTAATGGCCAGACCATCATAGCCAGGAAGAAAGCAGACTCAGAGAGGAGCCTTTCAGGTTTGCATGATCATGCTCACAGACCTCGGGGGCAAGGGCCTCCACTGGCATTGGAGTGTTGTTGCTGCTGTTGCAACCTGGCCCGACCTCCGGGCATAGCTGAAACAGTTTGGTTAAGACTGAGATACTTTTGTGTAGAAGACTCTCAGCCAAGAGTGGCACGGGAGCAGGTGAGATACCCACCTGCAAGGAACCATGAGGGCTCGGGCTATGAGCATCTCAGTAGCAAGCAGGGCACTGAAGGTCAAAGCTCCTCCTTAATATTCTGGACTGGGCAAGAACCCACCCCTTTGAACCCTGCCAGGCTGACAGAAATGCCTGCATACTTAACAACCATCTCCTTACAAAGCATCATATGTGACTAACCCTGGCTATCCTTTGTAAGAGCGATTGGGGCCACTATTAGAAATTTTGAGTCTATCAAAAGTGACAAGACTAATTAACCATAGACACAAGGCCAAAGGCAAGTACAGGTTGTAACTGTATGAAGTACTGGTGATGAATTATCTATTCCTAGGAGGATCTAAAGTATATTATTAATAGTTTAGATCCTCAAATTAAATGATTGATTTGAGAATATTTGATGGTTATTCATTCCTCAAGCATTTACAGGGGCTCACTATGTGCAAAGTACCATGTAAAATTTTTATCCTGAAAGTATTAAAAAAAAAAAAAATGTTCCTGCCCTCAAGGAGCTCCCAGTCTAGTTGAGGAGTCAGATGAAAATTCAACGGAACCTAGAAAATGCATCATAGAAATATGTACCTATTTTGATGGGAGGCTTTTTAGGAGCAGAATGGCCACAGAGATAGTGAGTTTCTGGGATTTATTTAAACAATAATGAAAGCAATATGCTATTCCTACTTGTTTTAGTTTTAAGCTTTTTAGAATTTTCTCAGCAAAATGGGTCTTTCTCTAGATTAAGAGTTCACGGGTCTTTGAATGAATTTCAAGGAGTCAGTGGAGTGGGGAAGAAATTTGTCATATTTCAGCTCCTTCTTAAAGTTTGAAAAATGTCTCAGGATAAAATATAAATTTCTATCAAATTTTGTCAATTTTAACGAATTGTTTCACACTGCACAAGTGAAGAATACTGATGTTACTATATATATCAGGTAGCACAGCCATCACCATCAAAGTGCTTTTTGTTGACATAAATTTTAGACGTAAGCTGCCATTATGATTTTATATGCATAAATCTTTAGTACATGCATTAGCTTAGGGTAGGAAACATCAGAGAAAATAAGGTAGAAGAAAGTGTGTTTTCTTTAGTTTCCTCCCAAATATAATGGACATCAAAAACATGGCCCCTCTCGTGCAGCAAGTTTCTTGCTCAGTGGAAGCAAAAAACCTCCAAAATCAAAGGAACAATGTACATCTGTCCACTATGGAATGGCTGTTTCAGAATGGGTCATTTTAATGAGAAGATAGCTCACCTCAAAAAAGCAAGGTTTTATCAAAACTATAGAAATGTATTCCAATTCAACAGCCTGGACTTATATAGCATGTTGCAACAATGCTCAGCTCATAGCCAAGCAAAAGAAGGCTTGGGACTAGGCAGACCTTAGAGCCATTTGCCCTAAAGCAGTCAAGTGTGTTTGTAGTTTGAGAAAAGAAAAATGGCTGAATCAGTGCTTCTGTCGAGAAGTGTTACCCTATCCAGTCACTGGCTTTTCTCCTATTTAAAGAAGTTCTCGGGAGAATTTGAGTCAGATGAGTTCCCTTCAGCATGCAATCAAATGAATACATTGACAGATTCTTGGAGTAGCTAATTCTTCATTTTCCCATTATGTATAGGCTGGTGACCATTCTGTGAGCCCCTTTGGAAGCATCATATGCTTAGGAGCACCTGTGAAATAATGAAAATTTCTCTGCCAAGAAAATCCCTGAAAGAAAAATGTTGGTGCCATGGGTACAGATGCAGAGCCCTGCTGTTCCACAAAGCCTCCTGCTTTGCCATTTTGCTAAAGAAAGAAACTTCACACATCACACAGACATTGTTTTCTACATCCATGTAACATGGACAATAATTCTAAAAGAAGTCATTTCCACTTCAACTTATCAGAGTTAGCACCTTGAATCATGACTTCTCAACAAGATTTGTCTAGAAATAAGTGCTGACGTTCACTGCTTTTCTAAACTACAAGTTTTGAAGCAACTGATTAACTTCAGGTAGAAAGCTTTACCTCTCTTAAGTGACTAACAAAGTCCATTTTCGGACTACTTTGACCAAAAAGAAGTTTATCCGTGACCTAGATGACATGATTGGCATTTTTGGCCCTCTAACTGAGCTCTAACTCTTGACTCAAGGTCCAGCAGACTCTATTTTTGATGCTGCTAAAAAATCATAAAGTCTTCTGACTAGGTTACCATTGTGGAAGAAGTATTTGGAAAAAGACAGCCATGTGCTTCCTACATTGTTGGAGAAAGGGCATCTGGAGGCCAGAAACAAGAGTAGAAAGGCTTTGCTGGTTGTTGTGCAGCCAGTGGTCAAAGAAACCGTTGAAGATTACTTCTGTTGGATGACTTTCAAATTGAAACGTATGGTACTGACTTTCTTCATGACAAAGACAACATTTATGATTCAGACATTGACAAAGTTAACCTATTGAATTGAAAACAAAGAAAATCATGTCATATGAATTCAAACCAAAGTTGTTTTGGAGAATGTTGGTGCTTCTCGACATAAGCCTACCCCATCTATCAGAGTAACTGTGAAAATTCTAATTCTTTTGCTAGCAACCACCATTGAAAGTTAGAATTTGCTGTTCTTGTTACCAAAAGTCTAAACTAATTGGATATGAAATATATTTGCATTATGTGTCAAAAAAATACATTATAATTTTAGCCTCTTGTTCTAACCAAACAATAGCAATCTTCTTATGGCAGTTACTTTTTAACTAAATTAAATTTTACTTTTATCAGCACATTTTGATCCACTAAGGTTTTTCAGGAAGTAACTATTAACTTTTGCATTCAAAAATAAGATTAAGGGGATCATGAGTCTTTTTAAGTATTGTCTTAACTTTATGACTGTGTGAACAATATTTTTGCAATGAAGCAAAATAAATTGTATGCAGAAAATGTGTATAATGTGTTTATATGCATTTTTCTGGAGAAGACATCTATAGCTTTTATCAGATTCTTAAAGACCACCCACCCATTCACACATACCTCTAAAAAGGATTAAGAATTGCTGACCTATTTAAATCTATATTTCCTGATGGGTTCTGGATAATACAGACTAGCAAAAGGAGCAGCCCAATTTCATATTTGGTTGCTTGTCATAATAAAGTGGACTTTTTTTATTGACAATCTATGGACCTCGCTTAAAATGAAGTACTTATTTTTTTCTTTTCCTTCATGGGGTCTTCAAACTCCATGTCTATATCTTTGAGATGCAAGGATACTGACAGTCTTAACTCTAAAATCCACAAGATACATATTAGGGGGTCTTACTGTAGCAAATGTACTTAAAACAATTAGCCCAGAAAACACACATTAGAAAGTCATAACATAGTGTCTTTCAGTTCTCCAGAAGATTTATAGCTGAATAAGGAAAAATAAGACTTGAAAAAATAAAGACAAATTAGTCACACAGAGAGAAGACATCACTCATGACAACTTTGGTCCCCAGGGGACCAAAGACATGTGTGCATATACCAGGAGTATGCTAGGTATCTGTCCATGTGTGTGTGTGTGTGTGCATACACACGTTTGTATGAGCATGTGAAATAAGCAAACTGCAGTGATTTCTTCCAGCCAAATGCATATCTTTTAAAGTGGAGAGTCAGCCCTGGTAATGCTAATGGAGTGGACATAAATATTGGAGAGCAAGTTGTCAAATAGAGGCTTTTAAAGGTCGGAATTTTTCAAGGAAAATGTTAACTGCAGTTAAAGGGCCAAAGTAGTCTTAACCTGATCTCAGAATCTAGAATTTTCACATGAAGTTCTAAATACCCAGGACTCATATGCTAAATTTAGTCTTCCCAGCACTGTGACTAGCATTTTGGAACATTTGGTCCATAACGATAAATCACCACACTTGCTGAATACAGGGTTAGAGGGGCACTCTTGGACATAACCAATTAATACCCAGCCTCCCTCACAGCTTGCAGAGCAGAGGCGAGGGCGCAGGCCGTTAACGAACTGCTTTGCAACATTTCAAATAGCAGGTGCACTCACCCCTACCCAGAGCTCCTGCCCACATCTCCGCTCCACACACACAGCCCATCCTTGTTGCTTCTCAAGATTATACCCATCCCAAGGACCACCTCAATTTCTACCTTCCTGAGGCTTTCTTCCCTAACCCCTCATAACCACATCAATCTCAACCTTCTCTAAATTCCTCCGTATCCTTTACATTCAATCCTTCTCACTTGCCAACCCATGTTGCTATCTTCCCTATAACCCTAACACCTTCCCTAACACCTTACTTGCATTTTTACTATGTGCCAGGCACTATACTAAATGCTTTACAGGAATGACCTCATTTAGTCCTCACGGCAACCCTATGATACAGCTTTTATGATCATTCACAGAAGAGAAATGTTCATATGAGGAAACTGAGGTTTAGAGAAGTAAAGCAACTTTCCCAGGGTCCACCAACTAATAAATAGTGGGCCAGGCAATTCACCAGGTTGTCTGGCTCAAATGCCTGCCCTCTTAATAGCAAAACGTACTGCCGCTGATGTCTGATGTGCATATATTATCTACCCAGCTAGATTTTAAGCTCTTCAGGGTGCCTATATAACACTTTCTTCGTGTGACCCTCATAGTTGGCATTATGCTATACCCACAATCAATCAGTACTTACTGAAGGAGTAAATGAATTAATAAGTGAAAAAAAAATCAATGTATCATCTGTAAATTCAAGAAAAATTAATTGATTTGGACCTCCAAATAGCATGCAGAATCAGGAGAAAAAGCTTCTGCTACTACATTTGGCAACAGAAAACAGATATATTGCTTACTTGTGCTCTCATGTTCAGCCCAGAGTTGAAGCTGGGAAATAGATCTCTGTGAACAACCATGACATCTCTCAGCTTTGTCTCTGGCAGCTCACCAGCCCCCGAGTCTAAACCGATCCTCAGACTCCACAAGATTCACTGGGAGAGAGGGGAACACAGCACAGGGGTTTCTCAATGCCCAGGCCAAGCCTTCCCTAGACCCTAACACTGCTCATATGCACACATTCACACACACACAGACATACTCATACCCATACAGAAAAAGATGATTCTAGTTAGTTCACTTTGATAAATGTTTATTGAGTATCTAGCCCAGAAATTCACAGACTTGACTGCACACTTCAAATCATCTACGATATTTGAAAAATTGCTGAAGTCTGGGCCCCACCCCAAACTGACTCGGAACCCAAGCACTGGGATGCACTGACAGCAACCCACCTGATTCTGATGTGCAGTTGGTGTAAAGAACCACCAAAAACCCATTCCAAGCACTGTGTACCAAGCCCTGGGCCACAGAGAAGTGAGTGTGAAAAGGGAAGTTTGCAGAATAGTAGAGGAGTCACAAAGCAACTGTAATAAATACAACATTAAAAAGTAATTATACTGAGTCCAGCATGAAGTGCTCAGATAGTGGTAACCACGGGGCATCACAGGAGCTCAAAGATGAGGCACCAACCTTCTCTGAAAATTATTGAGAGGTAAGAGCAGAGGGTGCAGAGGAATGAGATAGTTGTGTTTTACATAAGGAGGTGTCACATCAGGCTGTGGGGATAGGCTGAAACCTTCTGCTTTCCTGGAGTGGAAGGTTAGACCTCCATAACCTCTGATGACCTCCCTCTGCACACTCTCAAATGCCCCTAATCCCTGAAGTGTCTGAATCCCCCTAAACCCATCGGAATCTCATGAACAGAACAGAAATAGCGATTATCAAATATTGATCTTTGAGCTTTAACATTAGAGAACTTTTTGTTTCTTTTAATCAATGGTCAGCAGAGATGGAGAGATTTTGCCCTAGATCTGTTCATCTATAGTAAGTATAATGATCTGTATTTGCCAGTGATTGTGAATATTCATGTACTCACTCAACAGACCCAGACACCTTCTTGTGGACCTCACAAGAGGTGGACATCAAGGAAATAATCACACAGCCAATGTGTAATAACCTGCAGAGATGAATCCTGTGAAGGAAACATTTATGGATATAAATGCCATGAGAGTTTATAATAGGGAATCCTGGCCCAGTCTAGGAGTCAGGGAAGGCATTCCTGAAAAAGTATCACTTAGAGAATCTGAGAGATTTCTAAGAGCAAACCAGATAAAGAGAGAAGCAAGAGAAATCAGCTGGGAGGGAAGCTTGGACAAAGGTCCTGTGGCAGAAGTAAGCCCAGTGCAGAGAGTTAAACCCCGGGCCGGTGTGGCTGGAGTGCAGAACAAGAGGAAGAGTGTGGTGCAGCACAAACTGCAGAGGCAGGCAGGGCCCTGCCAGCCACATCCTTATCCCTAGAGCAATGGGAGGCCCCTGGGAACTGTTCAGCCTGTGACATGATCACATGTGCATTTCAGAAGCTCCTCTGGCATCTGTGTGAAGAATGAACTGGAGAGGCAAGAGTGGATATGGATGGAATGTGTAAGTTGTTACTAACGTAGTCCAGACCACATATGACCAAGTTTTGTTTTGAATATACAGAATTTGAGGTGCCAGGTAGAAAAGAGATTTGAATTTGAGAGAGCATATGGCACATAAATGGTTAGTATTTAATTAATGGTATGTAGATATCCAGGTATGCAGAAACAAGGCTACTATTTGGGAAGAAAAGAGTAAATAGATCTCTTTTGACACTTTAACCTAGATCGGCAGTGCCGATTCTACCTTCCTCAAACCACAGTTTTGAGCAAGGCCATTCATCAGCACAAGAAGGCTGAGCCAAGAGCCCCAAAGGCCCCTCCAGGGTATCCTTGGTGAGAAGCAGGTTGAACCCTGGGAAGGATCAAAGGAGCCAAGCCCCATTTCTCACCAGGGGACAGCTCCAATCTACAATGCCCTTGAGCCCAAGAAGAAGGAATTTGCCTCCATGTGGCTGGACTTACAATTCCAAATCTACTAAGAAATAACAAATCCCAGACTCAGAAAGAAAGCCTTGACCACTCCCAGCTGAAGAAGATGAGGTAGTCAAAGGCTGCTATCCCTGGTCCAGAGGGATTTTGGTTGAAGAGCTAATTTATGAGGGTTCCTAAGTTCATAATCTAGGCAAGCTGCACGTGACCAGAAAGCCATGTCCCAGAAGGGGTAACCAGGAACCCATTTCCCTTGCAAACAGGCCTGTCTTTTCATAATGAACTTTATCTTCCTGGGAAGGTGATTCCATAAGGTTGTGGATTGAGGCACCCACACCCCACAGGGGGTTCATCACACAGGAGCTGTCAGTAGAGGATGATAGAGGGCCCAAAGGCTCCTGATACAGTCACCATGGCAACCAACCCAGATCTGGTCCATTTTATTCACAGACAAAAAGCCCAGTTCAGCAAACACTGTAGGGAAGTAGGAACAGCTAAGATTAACCAGGCTATCTTCTGGCCCCAAGCAATCTGCAGGATAAGACCCTGCATTAGGCAAAGGTCTTCACTGTGACAAAGCAGAGGATTTGTTAAGCTCTTCGGATCTCACTGGGCCCATTTGACTTCTAGTACGGGATAGAAAATTACTCTCCTCCAGGTAGGAGGCCTGAAGTTTCACGTGAACTCAGTTTGAAGTGTTAATGGTCATGCCACAATAAACAATCATCCAGAGAGATTTTCTTCCTCATCTCCTGAGAAGTTGGGAGACTGTAAAATCAGCACCTTCTGATCTCTGACTTGTCAGGTAAGAGTATTGATCACAGTTTGTAAGTGGAAACATGTCTTGCAATCAGCTTGAGTGTTAACATGCAATTCACACATATAGTTTCCCTTTTGTTCCATGGTAATGGGAACAAACAATGTCTCTGAGAACTGAACTAGGAGAAGCAGTAAGAGTCTTTTCAAGTAAACAGGCAACTCATTCATTCTTTCATGAATTCAGTTATGCTTATTGGAAACTTACTCTGGGCCATGAGGCTACAGAGATGACTAAAGCGAGGACTCTGTTCATAGTTTAATAAAGGAGAAGAACTTGATTAAAAATGAATAATGATTTAAATGTGTTATAACTGTAAATTATGGTATAGTAAATTGCAGTTGGCAAAAGCAAAGCAGATGCTAAATCTTGCTCATGCAATCGTCCAAGACAGGCAGCCCTCCACTATAATAAAAACAGCCTGGCTTCTTCAAAATATGGCTGCCATGTCACTGTGGTTGCTCTTCTGTAGGAGATTTCATGGGCCAGGCCTGGAGGTGGCACATGCCTTTCCACTCACAACCATTGGAAAGAATTTAACCACAAGGCCTTACCTTCCCACAAGGAGTCTGGGAAAAGAAGAACACCTGGGCACCCATATACTCTGCCACCATCCTATTGCCAAGAAATAGGGAAATAACAGAATTTGGAGAGAAAAATAAGCCGTCTCTAACAATAACAGACATGTACAAAGTACAAAGTTCTATAGAGACAGAGAAGAGACAGTAACTAGGAAATACCTACCATACTCAAATTTTTTTCAAATACCTATCAAAGAGATATTTAATTTTACCTATAATTCAAAATATGCTAATTATAGCAACAATGAGATATCATTTCCCCTATCAAATTGCCAAAAATAAAGAAAAATAATAATAGTGGTTATTGTTGGCAAGTGTTCTAAAGAAAGGGGTACTCACAATTACAGAAAGCACCAACTAGTACAATCTTTCTGGAAAACAATTTGTCAGTATAAATGTAGCAGATTTTTTTAAAAGTCTTAATAATATGGGAAATCATGAATATAATAGTGTAACCTTCTTCATTTATCTATATTTTAACATGGCTGCTGAGCCTCTAATTTCACTCACCAGGAGAAAATTATACCTGCCAATTCAAGGTACCAGTGACTTCCAATGTAAAAATAAACTTTTTGAGGAGAAAATTCATCAAATTCAGGGTTGCCCTCTGCAGGAGGGCTTTATAAACTAGAAACAGATTTTTCCCCAAAGCTTCCAGAGGTAGCATAGCACTGTCAATAACTTGATTTTAGACTTCTGAACTCCATAACTCTCAGAGAATACATTTGTGTTGTTTTAAGCCACCAAGTTTGTGGTAATTTATTGCAGCATCATTAGGAAACTAATACATGTTTTGGTACGTGGAAGTGGGGTGCTGCTGTAACAAATACATAGAAATGTGGAAGAGGCTTTGGAGTTGAGCAATGGGCATAAGATGAAAGAATTTTGAGGAGCATGATAGGAACAACCTAGGTCTCCTTAAAGAAGCTGTTAGAAAATATTTGGGTACTAAGGACTCTGCCAATAAGAGTTCAGAAGGAGGAGCATGGTTGAGAAAACATATACCATCTTAGAGAATACCTAAATCACAAACAGAATGTTTGTAGAAATATGAATATTAAAGGTGCTGCCGTTGAGGGATCAAAAGGAAATGACGAATATCTTATTGGAAACTGGAAGGAAAGAGCTTTCCATTACGTAGTGACACAAAGCTTAGCTAAATTGTGTCCTATGGTTATGTGATAAGCAGAGCTTGTAGATAATGAACTTGAATACTTAGTTGAAGGGATTTCCAAAAATGTATTGAATGTGTGGCTTTGTTTCTTATGGTAATGTACAAGAGAAAAGAGAAAATTGAGGGAAGAACTGTTTAGAAGAAGGAACCAGGACTTGATTATTTGGGAAATTCTCAGCCTGTCTAGATTGCATTCTATAAATCATACTATCCTAAAGTATTAGAAATTGCCCATTGCCCAAAAGTACTGAGAGCAAAGCCCAAAAATATGGACATAAACTTTTAGCGTGAGACAAGCTGACTTCAAAAGCTTGTGATGCACATATTCTAGGCAGCCTTAAGACTCCAGGAATAAAATTTTGGCCTGGGATTAGGCTCATTCCTACCTTTAAATAAATAGTATTTATATGAATATAATATCAAATGAGTATTATGTGTGTTTTTATATTTATGAAATAATTTTACAGTTTAAATTCTAATTTTTACAACAGCTTCTAGAGACAGCAGAACAGTATATTAATACCCCTCTTTTGGGGGATTGGGAAACTCAGGTCTAGAGCAGTTGAGTTGCCCAAGGTCAATGACAGGATGCCAGAACCCGGGCTCTCACCTGTTTGGCCACCCCATTCCACTACTCCATTGATTACTCTTTTATCCTGATCTTGAGGTTTTTCTCTTGTAAATAAGGGGTTCCTGCCAGACAAGATGAGATGAAGCAGACTGGCATAAACAAGGACTGGACTTGGGGCAATACTGAGGCAAGAGATGAGATAGGGCTGGCCTGGCAGAATCGTGATGCGTGAGGTCCCTGCATCTCTGCCCAGCGGCTGCACAAGGTGAGGCACACGAGAGATACCCAGTGGCCGCCAGTCCAGGGCCTCCTGAAGGTGTCTGATCCCCAGCTGAGGCCACGACGTCAACTCCCAGCTCAGGCCGGAGGCTTAGCCACACAGGGACTCTACTAATGCGTCTCTGACGTCTCATAAGCCCTCGCAGATGTAGCAATGATGAAATCTTTCACATTTGTCCCCCAGCACTGAAATGTGTTTATGCTCCCAAATTTAAGGTTTGTAATGGGTTTTGCTCACGGGAATGATTATTTTAGTGCTGACTTTTAAAAAGGCACTTGATAACAAGTTTACACAGCCAAAAGAGCTCTGGCAATTATCTGCAAATTCAAACTCCATGAAGAGCCAAACCAGATCATTTAAGACCCCCTGAATCCATTCTGGGGCCAAGATTATCCAAATTGACAAGCTAAAAATGAGATAATTTATGCTAAAATGGGGCTTATGAAATCAAGATGCTACTCTGGATGGCTGCTGCTGGGAGCTGCCGCAATCCCTTTCTTCTTCCCTTATTTTTTCTCCTTCGTGAACTCTCTCCCTCCCCTATTCACTTTCCCAGTTAAGGTTACAGGAAAGGGAGGAAGCAGTGTTTAGAATGGTTTTTGCCTGAAAACTTTGCAGGATAGTTTTTCAGTTTTTCATGTGAAGACTTGAACAATGTGTAGCAAATACAAAAGTCTCTAATGTCAGGGTTTGTTTTGTTCTTGGTTGTTTTTAATTACAGCCCTGGGCTGGGCCTGGTTTGTGGAGCAATCTCATCAATAAGAAGGAAGATGTGTCCTGAAATAGCTCATCTCTTCCAGCTTCTTTTTCTTTCTTTCTTAAATTTTTTTTCTTTTTATTTGTTTCCCTTATTGATGGATTCCCTCTGTTGAAAAACTCAGAGAGGAATGGGAAAGACCTCACACCCAAACAAGGACTAGAACCCTAGACCTCAGATTAAAAGTCTAATGCTCTACCAACTGAACTATTCAGGATCACCCTTCTAGCTCGTCAGTTGACCCCCAAATATTCTTCCAAACAGCCTTGGTCTTATACCTTGACACTGAGGCTTCATAAGCAGCCGACGAGGCTGGGTCACCAGGGGAGCCTGGCTTGCTCAAAGTCCTCCCTCCTGGACGCTCTCCCAGATCAGAGCACTGGGAGTGTCCTTGACACTGAGGCCCACCTTGATTCCAGCCACCAGGGTCCTCACTCCCAACTGCAGCAGTCTGAGAGAAAATGAGCTCAGCAACTGATACTTAGACTCTGGTCAAATGAGATGACCAGATGTTTGACTCTGGCCAAACTTGGTGGATTAGCAACATACACTTATCTTCTCCTCCCTAAATCCCATCTAAATGAAAGTAGAAGAATAAAAAGAGTGTCCACCAACAAAGATCAGGAGAATGATAAGGTAGAAGAGGGTGGAGGAACAATTTCAACAGGTTTTGGAGGATGGAAAGCAGATGGATGAGTGGTGGTCAACCCAGAAGAGCAGAGGAAGTAAAAGCTGTGGCCTGCAGAGGAGCTACACATGTGAGAAGCAAACCGCCATGTCCTGCAGGGTCAAATGAAGAGACTTAGGCCCTGGAAGCACTCAAAACTTTGGAAGCAAGGGTGAGATATGGGGCTGAAAACGGTGAATGTTGTCCAGGATGATATATAAAGACCAATCAGATCTTCCAGGTGCCATGCCCATCCCATGCAGCCAGACAACCATCCCAATCCCCTTACCTCTGCAGGAGACAGAAGATTCATTCTCTGGAGAAGATAACAGCAGAGAGGCATAAACTCAGAGGGCAGGGATTAGGTGTGAAGCTGAAAACAGAGGATTAAGTGGAGGCCTATATACTGAACTATGGGGCCCCCACACCTTTTCCCTGCCTCCCTCTGAGTAGCAGGCAGCCAAGAATACAAGCATCCTGGAAAAAAATAGGAAGATCATTCTCCAGAGGAAATTAACAATTTCAGAAGAAGAGCTCCACTAATTGATGTTTGGGGCTCTCCCATAAGGTGGCTGGCTGACCCTCTAATTAAACCACAGTGAGGACAACCAGTGGAGAAGCCTTGCCCCTGCTCCCACAGGGCTTCTAATTGGCCTATATTCTTTGTTCCAATCCAAAACACAAACATCAAAACAAGCAAAAAAAAGAACTTAAGAAAACCCAAAACAACAGCACTGGCATAAAATAAAACTTGAAAATAATCTTAGAGATACAGAAGTTATTATATCTATAATAAAGGTATCCAGTGAAATAAGGACAAAGAATTCACAATTGCAAAGATGTGGAAACAACTCAAGTGCCCATCAATACATGAGTGGATTAATAAAATGTGGTACATGTATACCATGGAGTTCTACTCAGCCGCAAAAAAACAGTGGTGATCTAACACTTCTTGTATTACCCTGGGTGGAGCTGGAGCCCATTCTCCTAAGTGAAGTATCACAAGAGTGGAAAAACAAGCACCACATGTACTCTCCATCAAATTGGTCTTAACCAATCAACATTTATGTGCACATATAGTAGTAACATTCATCGGGTATCGGGCAGATGGGGGTGGGGGGAGAAGAGGATGGGTATATACACATCTAATAGGTGCAGTGTGGACTGTTTGGGAAATGGACATGCTTGAAGCTCTGACTCAGGGGCAAAGGCAATATATGTAACATACACATTTGTACCCCCATAATATGCTGAAATAAAAAAAAAGACGAAAAAGGGATAACGAACTAGAAAGTGTTTTTGGACAAAAGAACCCTAGGAAACATATGATAAAAATGTTAAAAATCTGCAAAAGGAATAGGGATAAAATCAAGAAGCTCTCCCAGAAAATAGAGCAAAAGATAAAGAATTTAAGAGATAACAAATGAGAAAATTACACAATTAACCCAGGATACCCAGATGGAACAAAATGAAAATAGAAGAAATTCTCAGAGAAAGTATGTTAGAACTGAGGACTTGAGTTTCCAGATTAAAAAGGTCCACAGACCAGCACAATGAAAGAATAAAAGCATACCTCATCATAATATTTAAGAATATTAGGTTAAATAGAAGATCATAAAATATCCCAGAAAGAGAAAAAAACCATATATATCACATTTAAAGAAATAAAATCTAAAAGACATCCTGCTTTTCAACGATAAGACTGAATGCCAGGGAACAATGGACAATGCTTTCAAAAGTCTAAGGCAAAAGGCTTTCAACCTAGAATTCTATAAATAACTAAACCATCAATGAGTCATAAGGATAAAATAAAGATACCAGACACAGAGCTCAAATTTTTTTTTTTCATTTACACCCCCACATCTTAGGAAGCTACCAGAGGACATGTTTTGGCTACATGCAAGAGTCAACCAAAACATTAAAAAAAAAAAAATGGAAGACATAGGGATCCAGGAAAGAGGAGACTCAGCCCAGAAATAAAGGAAAAGGAAATCCCACAATGATCTCCTTCAGCAGTCTGGGGAGCAGTCAATCCTCCTGGAGCAAAATAGAGGACTGAGGAACTGACAGATACTGACTAGGTTTGAAAAACATGAGGTACAGTATTCAAGAAAAAGAAAATGAGAAAGCAAATGTAGCCATGGTACCCTCCTTTGCTCCACTGAGAGTGATATCTGCATACATCATAATATCAACACTATTACGATATAACTGCTTGAAAGGGTGAGGGGTAGAGATGTGGGGAGCAAGTGGAGACAGCCAAGTCTTCAACTGCCATACTAGAAGTGAGTGGATACCGTGTAAGATGGATCTGTGAATGAGGAAGAGAATAACTGCAGCATTCATACGTGTGGAGGAAAGTATCAGAAGAAACATCTTCAAGGGTGATAGGGGACAGAGGGTGTGTTTTTCAATAGTAATATGTAATTATATTACACTGATGAAAATAAACTTTAAATTAAATTTTAAGTAAATTCAAATACCAAATCCATTTTCCACATGCATAAGTCTCTGTTTTATTCCATTATGATCTCTGAACACCACAAAGAAGGTGGCACCTGTCCCTCTTTTCCACAACTCTCTGATGCATTCATTGTGCCATAGAATTCTTCATCACTTTCTAAGAAGAGCCTTCTTATTTTATTTATTTATTTATTTATTTATTTGGCCTTTTCTTCAGGAAAAAGAATATTGGTTGAAAATATGTGAGGTCTAAAGCAAAAATGAGATTCCAGACCCCTGCCCTACCTGCCTATCTGATTGTACAGAACAAAAACAATAAGAATTCTAATTATCAGGGAAATACAAATTAAAACCACAATGAGATATCACCTTACCCCAGTTAGAATGGCTTTTATTAAAAATTCCAAAAACAATAGATGCTGGAGTGGATGCAGAGAGAAAGGAACGCTTAAACTGTTGGTGGGACTGCAAATTAGTACAACCTCTATGAAAAACAGTATGGCAATTACTCAAAGAACTAAAAGTCAGCCTACCATTTTATCTAACAATCCCACCACCTAGTATTTCCTCAAAAGAGAAGAAGTCATTTTATCAAAAAGACACCTGCATGTGAATGTTTATCACAACACAATTCACAATAGCAAAAATGTGGAATCAACCCTAAATGCCCATCAATTCATGAGTAGATTAACAAAATGTGGTATATGTATACCATGGAGTACTACTCAGCCATAAATAAGGATGAATTAAGGCCTTTTGCAAAAATCTGGGTGGAATTGGAGACCATTATCCTAAGTGAAGTATCTAAAGAATGTAAAAAGAAACACCACATATACTCGCTATTAAATTAGAACTAACTCATGAGCACAAATGTGCACAGAGGGAAGTAAAACTCAGTGGAAATCAAGCAGGGGGAGCAGGGAGGAGAGGATTGGCAAAAACCTACCTAATGGGTATAATGAACACTATCCAGGTGATGAGCACACTTATAACCCTGACTCAAGCATAACAAAATCGATACATGTAATCAAAAACATTTGTACCCCCATAATATTTTGAAATTAAAAAACAAACAAAAAACCTATAAGAATCCTCAGGTATAAGGCTCCAGAAAAAAATTAAAAATAAAAATAAATTTTTAAAAAATTAACAAAATAAGAAGCCATACATAATGAATGTGATGCGCACCAACTGGGGGATGGACACGCTTGAAGCTCTGACTCAAAGGCGGGGCAAGGGCAATATACGTAACCTTAACATTTGTACCCCCACAATATGCTGGAAAAAAATTTAAAAATAAAATAAAAATAAAACAAAACAAAACAACAACAAAAAATAAGAAGAAGCCAGTCTGCAACTCCATTTTAAGAGCAGACTAGACTGTGGGATAAACAATGCCTAATTGCCTATGGGTATGACACTGAACTGGGAGCTGGGGTCATAAGAAGGAAGAAGCTACAGAATCAAATTTCACCTTTTCCCTCTTAAATATTTCCCCCTTGTCAGGAACACCAACAGGAAAACGGCCCTAGAAGACCCAACTCAGTCCTGGCTCTGGTGGTGCCCAATCCAGTGAAACCATTACATTCACTGATGAAATTTGCCAAACTGAAACTCCTCAGGCTCCAGGGAACCAGAGAGACATGATGTCACCCAGGAAAACTGAAAACGAGAGTATAAGGAAATTCTGTAATGAATTTGGTGAAAAACCCACATGGGAGCCAAAATGACAGCTAATTATGCCAAGGGAAAGATAGACAGCAGAACATTCTACAGAGCCAGTAAGCAAAGCACCTGCTAATCTTATCCCCACTAACCCTAAGTGCACATGAATCACCGAGTTAGAGGGAATGAAACACCTTCAGAATAAGGAATGAATGAAGTTGGGGAACACTTGGGTAGTGAGGAGGCCAGTCAAGGGCTCTGCTCAGTCCTCATGGTGACAGAGATGGGGCAGAAGTTCCAGCCCTCCCACCAATATTCCCTATTAATGAGGCATTAGATTGTGTTTCCTTTTTCTCTTTTGTTCAGTCAGGGAACCCCTGACCACAGTCTTTGTCCTCTGGATTGTTTTGTTTTGTTTTGTTTTTTGGAGGTGGGTGGGGTTGGTTCATATAGCTAAGAAACAAACCTGAGGAATAAAAACTAAAGGAAATTCAAATGAATTATAAGGAGCACACATTAAAGACCCTTCAAAAGGATAAAACGATTTCAATTTTACTCTGTCTCACTCACTTCTCCCCACGTCCTCCCCAGATATACCTGCATATCTATATATTTATATAGATTTTTTTTATTATTTAGTTAATATGAATTACAGGCCTCATGCTTCTGCCCTTCTAAATCCAAAATGAGGAAGCTTTCTCTTTTCTCTCGCTCCCTTTTTTTTTTCTCTGCTCCCCCTCACCAACGCGATTTACATTCTCAATGTAATGTATTAAAAAGTTGACAGGGACGAAGGGATTCACACGATGTCTGCTAAGAAACCCAATTTCCATGATGAATTGCCCGAAGCCCCTGAATCACAAACCATTTTTTCCGCTGCTCAGAAGTTGGTTTTTTTTTTTTTTTTTTAAATCTTCTTAAAGCCTCTCTCCTAATCTTCGGCTAGAAGAGATGGGTGAAAGGATTTTTTTCTAAACTAAGGAAAGTATTAGCATCTTGGTTGTTGTGCATCAAATTTGAAAATGCAAGGTTAGTAATATTTCAAATCAGCCATGGTCCAAACCTCTTGATAAGTGAGTGTGCTGTTTTATGTTCATTCATTCATTCTCTCTATCTCTCTCTCCCCCGCCCTTCTTCTTCTTCCCCCTCCACTCTCCCCCCACCCCCATTTTATAGTCAGTAATAAGGAGGAGCCTCTGAAGAAAAAGAAAATTTAGAGTGATTCCTCAAAAATCTATCTTGTTTTTGGAAGGTTATAGAATTCCAAATAAAATAAATCCACTTTCCTAGAGTTGGCTGGATCAACCATATCTGGGAGAAGAATTCAGCAGCAAAACCCTACCCCAACTCGTGAGACACACCTCTCAGCTCAGCAAGCAGGGACTGTGATTACAGCTGCATTTGCATCATATTGAGAATGTTCTTTTAAGACACTGGATTTCACTTTCCCAGATGAGTTCACACTGGGCCGCCCACTGTGGGAAGGATGGAGATGGACTCTGCATCCATCAGAGATCTTGCCAAGATTTTTGGACTTTGAAGAAACCTGCTTTTTCCCAAACATCCTGGAAATTTGAAGTTCTCCTAACTGTCTGAGATTTCAACTTCACATTTTTTCTTCTGTGTCCTGTAAAGAGGTCATTTTGGTGCAACTTCCACTCAGGGCAGAACTGGCCTTTCCCTGCTGCCCATGTACTCTGTCTTCTCCTAGAACCCACAGCCCCAGAAAACTTAACCCAAAAGACAAAACACAAATAAACAAAACTTTAAAAGAATATAAATTATTTTTTCTTTAAAGAACATAGAATCAAGCCTGAAAGCTTAATAAGAAAAACCACAATCAAGGCCGGGCACGGTGGCTCAAGCCTGTAATCCTAGCTCTCTGGGAGGCCGAGGTGGGCAGATCGTTTGAGCTCAGGAGTTCGAGACCAGCCTGAGCAAGAGCGAGACCCCATCTCTACTATAAATAGAAAGAAATTAATTGGCCAACTAATATATATAGAAAAAAATTAGCCGGGCATGGTGGCACATGCCTGTAGTCCCAGCTACTTGGGAGGCTGAGGCAGCAGGATTGCTTGAGCCCAGGAGTTTGAGGTTGCTGTGAGCTAGGCTGACACCACGGCACTCACTCTAGCCTGGGCAACAAAGTAAGACTCTATCTCAAAAAAAAAAAAAAAAGAAAAACCACAATCAACATGATACAGGGGGGGAAGAGGGACTCTGATATTGTCTATAAATTGCCAAAACATATGTTGAGATCCTAAGAGCTGGAAGGCAGTTTAGAGACAAAGAAGGAAAAGTCCACATACTACAGTTTAATGTCTGAGGTCACAAACCCCAAATCTGAGTAGGAAAGTTATTAATTCTCTCTCAAGAGAAACTTTGCTACGCAATGAAGATTTATTTCTTACTCCTATTGTAACCTGATGGTTGGGATTGGTGGAGACAACTCTCCACGTTCAGGAAACCAAGCTTCTTTCATCTGTTGGCTCTAATGCTCCTAGAGCCTCAGAGTCTTTCATTAAGTCATCTGTATCCAGCTGGTACAACAAGAGAAAAGCAAATATGTGGTGGATCACATAGAGGTTTTTTAGGGACCAGGTTTAGAATAGGAATCCATCACTTCTACCCACATTCCATTGGCCAGGACCCAGTCTGAGGTCCCACCTACCTGCAAGAGACACTGAGAAATGTACTCTAGTTATAAACAACAACATGAGCAGCATGCTGGAGCATCAAAGAGGCAATTGCAGCACAAATGCTTGTTCTGTGGGTCAACGGTTTGAGCATGTGGAGAAAGAGAGAGACAGAGAGAAAGAGAGAGAGGCACACACCAAAGTCCAAAATTCATCCAGTTAGAGTCTTGTTTAAGATTTTCCTCACATTATCTTTTGATCTCAGAAGGATACATCTGTAGGAAAAAAGAAAAATCAGATCTAGCCATACCTGCCCACTGAGAATGGTAGAAAGAGCTGCCTTGCTAAGCAGATCAGAAAAAGAAAAATTCAAAAAAGCTATCTCTGGTAGATTTTAGTCATGGATAGGTCTTATCTTCAATAAGGTTCTTCAAGAAACAGACAAACCCCTGAGTAAGGATTCAGTGTAAGTGATTGGTTAAGAAAATATTCTCGGGAGAAACTGGTGACTAAGGGAAGTATGATGGGAAAAAGGAAGAAGCCAAGGTAGGAAGAAAACACATGTGTGTCTCAGTTTCAACCTGATCCTGCAGGAAGTTCTAAAGCATAAATTGCACATCAAGGTTTTCCTATCTCCAGGTAAGGGAGCTGGGCTTTTATAGTTCTGCACCAATCAGTCATTGCCTACAGGCTTCCCTGAGGGGATGTAAACTCCCAGGTATTACTATACCAGTCAGTCATTGGTTATAGGTATCTCTGAAGGGATGTACTCCCAGAAACTTTCAGCTATCTCAATGGGCAAAGTAGATCCAATAGCCCAACGACAACCCTCTGAAGAATGTTCAGGTCCGAGCCATTAGCAGCAAAGCATAAAAAATGTTGGGGTATAAACATTCAGAAACAGTAAGAGGCACTGGAGGGAATTTAGGTGGGGCACCAACAGTGTCTGCTGTAAGCCCTCGTGTACATTTATCCTCAGCCTATTTTTTGGTGGTTGCAAAGGTACTTAGGTCCCTGGCAGAAGCAAGCACAAAGTCTCTAGAAGTGAGCACATCCATTCTAGCACCTGAAAACCCCCACAAATTACTTCTGAAAAGCAATGACCAGCAATCAGTCATAAATTACCAAGCATACAAGAATACAAGATAATATGAATATATAAATAACACAGAGAAAACACAGACCACAGAAGCAGATCCACACAGAATTGAAATATTGCAACTATCAGACACAATTTTTAAAACTATGATGTTTACCATGGCTATTGATCATGTTTAAAAATATAAATGACAAATTTGAAAATATCTGCTGGGAACAAAAGGCTATAAAAAGTATCATAGCAAATTTAGGAAAGAACTAAAGAGAATGTCTATAAATTCCAAATTTCTATAATAACCAAAATTTAAAAACTCAGAAGAATAGAAGAGTAAGGGACAGAAGTGATTTGCAACGAGAAAATGGCTGAGAATTTTTAAAACTGATTGAAGGCAATGATCCACAGATTTAAAAATTCCAGAGAATCCCAAGCAAGATAAACAAAAGGAAATTCACCCCTTAGAAAAATAATAGAAACTTTTAAGAAAACCAAAGATAAAGAGAAAAATCTTAAATGCAGCCTTGAAAGTGGAGAGATCACCTAGAATTCTATATCCAGCAAAAATATCTGTGAAGATAGAGGGTAAAGACATTTCAGAAAAATATTGAAAAAGTTCATCAGTGGCATAATTTCACTGAAAAAAAATTCCAAAGGACATGCCATGAGCAGTGATCCTGGATTGAAGGTGTGAAGTATAAAGAGGTATGAAGGGAAAATTGAGTGGAAATACATGAGAATTGTGAATGCATATTGATTGTATAGATCAGTAATAATGATGCCTAATACTAGAACCTCGAACTCCTGGGCTCAGGTGATCCTCCTGCCTCAGCCTCCTGAGTATCTGGGACTACAGGTGTGAGCCACTATGCCCAGCCTAATAAAATAAATATTAAAGAAGAAAGAATGAAAAGTAATGGATTAATTACTTTTTAATTGCCTTAATGTATTTTTAAAGAGAAAATACTCATGTTTACATATTGATCCGTCACAGTAATGAATATAAATATTATAATTTCTATTTTTTGCCTAAACAGCTGCAAAGTTGTCAATAATTTAATCAAGACTTATCTTCTTCACATATTCATGCCATAGACAGTCTAGCCAGATTTGTCAATCTATCTTTGCCCAGAGTTGAGCAAAACTCATTTTTTAAATTTAAATTTTGAAAAATATTTTACATATAAAGGAACATATACACAAGTAGTTAAGAAAAGTCTTAAACACAATGTTAAGCTTAGCCACTATTCATAAAAATCTCACTACACAATAAATTCCAGAAATTGCAATACTGTCCATGCCTTTGTTTCTTTGGGGTCCATTCTAGCCATTTTCAAACATCTCTACAAATGTTTGAAAACTCCAAGTGGTCACACAAGGTTAGAATTTATGTAACTCAAGTCCTATCTCTTTGTTTTTCCAATCACTGTGCTATCATTGTTTATTTCTAATCTACTATTTAAACCCAGGAACACACAGTAACACAGGAGTTGGAGATATCTGCACCCAAAGTAGGCAACCTCCAATACTTGCAACTGTTAGAAACTTACCCTAGAAACAAAGGTGCGTAGCTGAGTCCCAGCGTTTTAAGAGGTAACTCTGTAATTAAGAATTCTCCAAATTGACTTTTACATGCCACACTGCATTAAATACCCTGGGTTGAAAATGAGAGTATTCCTAATTGCAGCTCACACCTCAGATTGGTTGGCAGGTTGAACAGCATGATCTGGATTGTGTGGTGAAGAAAGACTGAACTGATGAGCACCACATGGGGTCTGTGAAGCCAGGCTTCAGAAAGCCAGCACTCATGTGGACTTCCAATAAAGAACCCTTCAGATCCCACCTTTTTCCTATGCTGGGTAATCGCAGGATTTACCTGAAGGAGCCGGGATTTTGTCTCTTGTGATCCTGGCTGGGGGCTCAGAGCGCCTGTTGCTACTGGAGTCATCTATAATTAGAGGATTAAACCATCTCACATTTGGGCTGACTGCAGGCATCCTTGACAAGCAGTCTTACTGATGGGTATGAAGTCTCTGTGTTTGTGGCTCCATGTAGAGATGGATAGAACTTCAGAAAAAAAGAACAGAAAAACATAAACTGCAGAAACCTTTCAAGTTTTCATTTCTGCCTGCTCAGGTTTTATTCCCTTTTTTGAACATTTCATGCATCAGAGATACACGGCCATCCTCCTACCTTCCTCTGCCACCCTGCAGACTGGCTGCAGCCCTACAACCCCACAGCTCTTACCACACTGCACTGGACTATATCCAGTCCAGGGGCGTTGTCTTTCATACCCACAGGTTTGTCTGGCACAGGTAAAAGCATCAGGGATTTCTTCCAAAGCTGCTCTTCCTTTCACTGGCTCCTCTATATTCAGGCTCCATTCAGTCTCTAGTACTGACCCTTAAATACTCAGCCCTCAGTCTTTAAACTCCCCTCTGGTCAGCTACTGGAATATTATCAGATTATAGCAATACCAGGTTATAGAAATACCAGGTTATAGCAATATCAGGTTATAGAAATACCAAATAATGCTAAAGTATGTTAAGGAGAAAGTGAAAATCCCCTATAATTCCACTCACACTCTAGAGATGAACACTGATATTAACGTGGTGCCTATATTCACAAACTTCGAAGGATTATAAAAATTGATAAATAGATAACACATTATAAAATATTATTTCTACTATTTTGTAAGCTAATTTTTAAACTCTATAATATATTTTGGACATTTGCCCATGTATAAATAATTTGAAAGACTGATTCTACCTTATCCTTATTAACGTCTGCATAGTATTTTGCAATCCAAAAGCAAGTCCATCTTAGTGAAGAGAACTGTCATCATCTATCCAGATAAAAACTGAGCTATCTTCCTTGACACACCTTTCCCTCTTGACATCTCCCCAGAGCCAATCATTTACCAACCCCTAGTAAATCTGTTTCTGTGATTCACTCAAATGCACCCCTCCTTTCCATTTCCATCACCACCACTTCAGCCCAAGCTACCCTCTTCTCTCACCTAAACATCTGCAATTGTCTCTCAGTTGGCACCTTCTCAAATCAGGAATCTGATCAGATCACTAACCTCAGCATCCAGCCCTTCTTGCTTTACGAACACTAGACTGGTTTCCCTTTGCTCCTTAGATATGGATCAAATGCCTTAACATAGCCCACAAAGCCCTCATGGAAAAGCCCCTGCTAGTGCCAAACGTTGTGCACATTTAAAACTTTGATAATCATCATCGATTTGCTCTCCAAAAAGATAGGTGAGGTTACATCACCACCAATGATATTAAAAAGTAAGAAACATATTTTTGTAACTTCCCCACCTCCAATCCACCACCACGACCATCATATATATATATATATATATATATATATATATATATAATTATCAGGACCTAAATGTTGATCTAACCAGCATTATGTCTTTACATCCACAAAATAATATGACTGGAGGCAAGTTCAAATTAATACAGAAAATGCCGCGGTAGCTTTAGCTCTGCCAGCTACGTTGCCACACAGAAACTCAGTCGGGAGATAATTACAATCCCCAGCATCCAGGGCCTCCCACAGCCCTGCAAGTGGGCGGGTCTGCTTGGCTACTGAGTCCTTCCAATTTCAGTACCTCTAGGGCAGCCAGCTGGAGGCTGCCTTCTGGTTTGCAAAAGGAAGTCCCTGGATGGTTCTTTCTTCAATCTGGAAAAGTGCTTTCGTCCACTTCCTCTTTTTAACTCTTCTCTGGTTCAATTTGAGGCCACACATTCCCCACGCATTTTCTTCAGGGTTAATTCTTTTTTATTTTTAACACTTTCCCAGAATATGAAGCATAGGGTTAATTCTTGATTAATACTCACAATTGTGAGGTCTCTGGTCTGAAACTGGACTTCCACTCTGAGCCCATGTTTTCATTGGATTCTGGTTCAGCCCCAACTTGCTACTGCCCAGTTATCCAGAATTTTTTGTGCAAGCCTCAGAAAAAAGCAGCATCTTAAAATTTTCCCCAAACATAGCTTCCCTATTTCATTCATTCAGTCATGTATTCATTCATTAATTCAGTAAAGAACTATGGGATACCTATTATGTGCCAAGGACTGAATTAAGTGCCAGGAAAATAGCAGAGAAAAACACAGAAATAATCCTTGTTTTCCTGAGAATTGCAGCCTAGCAAAATAGTGTATGAGATAAATAGGGCCCCAAGACAATGGGTCATTTCTGACTTTTATTAAGGCTGTATTTCTGTCTTCCTCATTCAATGTCAGGTCTCACTTAGAATACTTCTTGAGTTACCCACAGAGCCAGTACTTTCTCTTTTTAGAGGTTATTTCCCCAAACAAGACAGAACCTTCTCAATTTAATGCCTTTAGTTCTCAGAGCTTTTGTGCTGTTTTTCTTGTCTGCTTTTAAAAAATATTCCTAGATCGAGCACAGGGGCTTACATGTGTAATCCTAGAACTTAAGGAGGCCAAGGCAGGAGTATTGCTTGATTCCAAGAGTTCGAGACCAGCTGACTGAGCAAGAAGAGTAAAACCAACCCCATCTCTACAAAAAATAGAAAAATTAGCTGGGCATGGTGGTGCATGCTTGTAAGTCCCAGCTACTTGGGAGGCTGAGGCAGGAAGATTGCTTGAGCCCAGGAGTTTGAGCTATAATGACACGACTGCACTCTAGCCCCTGCAACAGAGCAAGACCCTGTCTCAAAAAAAAAAAAAAAAATACAATATTAAAACTAAATATTGGGCCAAAAAATCTTCCTACTCACTGTGGTTGATTAAATTATTGATCACAGTTCTTTTCCTCTCCTTGCATTCACATCCTTTGCCAAATGACTTTGCAATTCCTCATACTGGAGGGCTCTGCCATGCGATTCGCTTTGGCCAATGAAATGTTAGCAAACATGACTGGACCAAATCACAATGTGCTTGCTTGTATAGGTATGCTTTCTTGCACTTCTGCCACTACCATGACAGGAACATATCCTAGGCAGTCCACGGAAGCCAGGAAGGTGAAAGACACCTGGAGTAAACCTGGATCCAACTTGCGACCTGGAGTCAGGCCTGTCAGACCTAGATTGGCCCACCTCTGGTGACTGACAGTGCATGGCTGAGAATAAATGATTGTTGTTTGAAGGTACTGAGTTTGAGGTATTTTGTTACACACAATAGGTGATTCATACAATCTCCTACAACAGATAGAAACACCCCTAAGTCTCTCCTCCCTTAAATTCAATTAGGCCTTCCTCTAAAGCCCAAACATAAAGACAACCATGCTTTAAAATTTTTGAGGAGAGCTATCCCTTAGGGAACTATCACAAATCGGGTATCTTTACTAACAGATTGGGCTGTTCCCGTCCATCCTTCCTCAGTCTCTGCTACCTCGGGCATTCCTCCAGCCAAAGAGCACAGGATTCTTCTAGGCTGTTTCCCAGAGGAGGATTGGAAGGAAACTTTGGGCCTAGCCCAACTCAGATCTGCATTTAAAGTACGACTGTGGTGTTTATTAGCTGTGTGACTTTGAGCTTTAAAATAATTCCAAGTCCCTGAATCTCATTTTACTCATCTAAAAACTGAGGCTATTACCCATTCCAAACAAGATGATGTTATCTGTGTGAAAATCTTGACTCTGGGCTCAATTGTGGGATTCAGTGAAAGTTGTAAGATGTTTTTTGCTTTGTTTAATGTTGTTTTATAACTGTCATTAATTTGTGGTGGTTTTTTTTCTATTCTTAGCTGTCACCATTCTTTACTGTATTGGGGGAATTGTCAGAATAAAGAAGTAAAAAGAGACCTTACTACACTTTCTAGAAAAGTACATTTGAAAAAAATGCATTATATAACCACTTTAAAATCTCAAAGGAAGCAATCAACATATATTACTATATAAAAATAAAGTTATGTCAGAGCTTCAGGATAAATGTGGCAGAAAGAAGCTAAACATAGTCTCCCTCTCTCATATTTGATGAAATAATCCAAAATTAGTAAATAATAATGATAGCAAAAAATTCATCAACAACAATCCAAACATCTTCAGACTTCAAAAAATGACGGTCAAAAAGTGAATCAAGTTTATGGTGTGGCTCTGTAAGTTTCTAACTTTGCCCTCAGCTTCTAGAAACCAGACTGGGGAAAAAGTAAATCAACAAAATCCTGAGGCTTTATCCAACAGCCTCCAGTCTGGAGAGAAGACTAGGGGCTGAGCCCGGTAAACTCGGTAAAACTCTCAAGATAAAAGCTCCCTACCACCCACAGGGGAATTTGGAAATCTCTAGAAAGAGAAAAATGGCCTTTCAAGGTGCCATGCCGAATTTCAAGGATGACCTGAAGCTGGGAGTATCCTCCCTAGAGAACAGACACACCCTGACTCTAAGGTGTAAACACAGAATGGGGTGGGGAACCTGTAGCCTTCTGACTTCAAGGTTGTTCTTTTCTAAGCACCAAGGGAGGCAAGAAAAGATTCAACTTTCTCTGCTCACCCCTTTTAATAAAAGGATTTATTTGGGAAAATTTGGATTCAGTCAAAAGGCTGCACTTAAAGACCTGGAAGGCCACATTTTGCCTTAAGCCTGCTGGTTCCCCACCCCTAACTGGCCTTCAAACTGTAGCTGAGAAGAAAAATAGATCTCAGTTACAGAAAAAAGGGAGCCAAGAATTCAGCCACACTCAATCAGAAAAAAAAAGAGGGATGAACAGAGCTTCTTACATCAACATGGATAAGAAAAAAAGAAAAAGTGTGGTAATTACAGAAATTACCACAGCAAAAGGAATATAGAATGTTAATGACAAAGTACCCATTTTAGAAGAAAGTTTCCTGCAGTTGATTTGGGCTATAGAGAAACTTAATAAAAACATGAAATCAATAACCAAGAGTACAAAAACAGCCAGGTGTGGTCTCATGGGAATGTAGTCACAGCTACTCAGGAGGTTGAACTGGGAGGACCACTTGAGCCCAGGAGTTCGAATCCAGCCTGGACAACATAGTGAGACCCTATCTCTGAAGGGAAAAAAACAGAGTATGAAAACTAAATTTAAAAACAACAGAATGAGACCAAAAGAGAGATTACATAGCTATGAAATAACCTGAAGACCGAAGTCACTTCGTCAAAGAACAAATGAACCACTTAAAAACTTCAATGAACAATCTACACCTAACTAAAGAGTAAATCACTGATTGAGGAATGACATTGAGATAATAAAAAATAAATCTTGGAAAAGAAAGATGAGTTTTAAAAGCACTTAGAAGATAATAGGTATACCGGACAAAGGCCATCTAATTGTCCCTAAAAAGGGCCCCAAAGCAGAATAGAAATATTGTTAGAGATATAAGAAAATTTCCTGCTATAAATTAAGAGCGAATACCATGTGCTAGAAAATTCTCATATGGAATTATCAACAAAGCATCACCTTCTTGCATTATTGAGATCCAAAGATTATGCATCCAGAACTCTCCAAAAAAAATGTACAATGACTTATAATGAAGTGAATACCAGACATAAAGGTAACAGACAAGCATTCTCAACATCAAAGACCATAGAGAATAAAGCATCTAAGAATCCTTCTTTAAAAACCAAGCCAGCAATAAATTCAGCCAATCAAAAGAAAATAGAGGAGGTGTGATAGAGGAAGCAGCATAAAATTCAATACTCAAAGACACTGGAACAATGCCCACAGGGTCTTGTGGGAAACAAGTTGGGACACCAAACATTATACCCAGCCAGTTCAGTGTGAAGCCAATCAACAGAAAGTTGGAAGTCTGTAGGAACCCAGAGAGCAAGTACTATCAGTTCATCTTGAAAAAAACTTGATAAGGAAATCTAGCAAATCAAAAATGAATCATACTTTTTAAAATAAATAATTCAGAAAAGCAGAATCTGTGGTACAAGGGCAGGTGGGGACAGCAAATTCATTTCATTATAGATATAAGACTAAACCATGATAATTATAGAATCCTAGAATTATAAACGTAGAATATAAATGCTTTATACTCTGAATTTTAAAAAAATGTTACTAAAAAACTCAGAAAATGAGGGGAGTGGGAAATGAGGTAAGAGGAAGATTAAACGTTTTAATTTCCTTATCTTTCATAGCAGAGAGTCAATCAATATGTCTAAAATTAAACATGGATCTTTAAAAAAACTCTAGCTTTCTTAATTTTTTATAATCTTTTTTGTAACCTTAGGGAGAACTTTTAGGATCTAATATCTTTGTGGTGAAAAAAAATATTATCTGAAGTTCCATAATTTCTTTGGTTTCTCTTGGTTTCTTGTTCTTGTTAAATTCAAGAAAAATTCAATTTAATGCTTTTTTATTTTTCTAAATATGTATAGTAGGATCCAATTTTTACAAAATTATTCTGCATTTTTCATTTCATTTACACTTAAAGAGCTACCTGGAATGATTTTCACTTCAAGTTATTAGGCTACTTCTTGACAGTAGAATTTGAGACAATATTATTTTTCCTTCTTTTTCTTACATATTTTATATTCAGTATATGTAACTTACATAAAAACAATAAACCCATATAGGTTTAAGTACACAAATATCAAATTGCAAAAATCAGTCACAAAATCCTCCCATCTCTGTATGTATGTCCCTTTGCAATGTGACTTTGCAGCTCTACCCTCAAAGGATAGAATCTGTTTCACCCTCCCTTGAATCTGAACTGGCCTTATGACTTGCTCTATGCAATGGAATATGGCAGAAATAATACATGACTTCTGAACCTAGGTTTTAAAAAGCCTTGAGGCTTCTTTTCTTACCTTCTTGGAATTCTCCCCTGAGAATGCCATGTGAAGAAGCCTAGGCTAACTTACTGGAGGAGGAGAGGCGGTGTGGACAGAGATGAGCCATCCAAGCCTTATAGCTGACAACCAGCACCAACATCTTAGACCATCAGGCCCCAGTAGAGCTGCCAGATGACTGCAGCCACCAAGGGACCCCAGATAAAGTTAGAAGAAAAGTTGCCCAGCCAAGCCCAGCTCAAATTGCTATTCCACTAAATTGCGAACAAGTAAAATGGCTGCTGTTTTAAGCTGCTAAATTTTGGGATGTTTTGTTATGCAGCAAAAGGTAACTGATACATTAACATAGGCCCACTGTGTTAAAACACAATCAGGCTTTCAGTTCAAGATGGAAGATGGAAAACATACGTCTGTCTACTTTCCACCCCAAGTTCACTAAACTGGCATTAAAGAAATACAAAAGAAATAAAGTATAAGAACAAATTCCAATGTCCAAGACTGAGCTGCATGCTCATGTCTAAACCAATTCCTGGCAAAGAGAATGGGACCACAATGATTGGCTCATACATCATGAGTCACCCCTATCTCTGGGAGGGAATCCTTTCCCCAAGCATAAGGCTTGGGGAAGATGCTAAATAGCCAAAATACTAGGGGTCTTTCTGACAGGAGAAATGAGGATCACTCACTTCTACCAACCCATAATTACATTTATTCCAGAAAACCCTTTCAAAGCAATATTTGAGCACATAGACTCAAATATCAAACTCATATTTATGCAATAAGGCAGAAATATTTGATGGATGAATAAATGTATGATGAATGAATGGATAAATATAATATATAATAATGCATGGATAAATATAAATATATAAATATTTGATGCATGAATGAATAAATGTATGATGAATGAATGGATAAATATATGAATATGAGTGAATAAATGAATTAAGATGGGAGAGTTGAATGAACAAAGGATTCTTAGCCTAGAGCAATGGTTCTCAAATTTGAGCATCCTCAGAATCACTTGGAGGACTAGTTGAACCACAGATTGCTGGGACTCACCCTTAGTGGGGAACGAGGGGCTGACAATTTGCATTTCTAACCAGTTTCCTGTTGATGCTGATATTGCTGCTTAGAGACCACACTTTAAGAATCCCCAGCCCAGAGAGGAGATCAAGTGAAGATGTGCTATCATTCAAATATCTAAAGAACTGCTGTGGCCCAGAGAATGCTGATTTGTTCTGCGTGGCTTCTGGGTAAAGTATTTGGAAGGTTACCTGGAGGTAGATTTTTGACTCAATATGAAAACACATTTTCTGATAACTAGAGGCATGCAGCAGTGGCATGGGCTGGCCCTCTCCACCTCTCCTGCCTCTTTTCTGGCTTCCCTTTCATTTTCCTCCTACCCCTACTCTTCTGTTCCAGTAACAAGTTTACAGCCCTGGCTGAGAGTATAGATTTCTCATTTCCACAATCACAAATTTCTCTCTCCTAGGAACCAAATGTCAGCAATTTTCGGAACACAGCCTTATGAGGGCAAAGAAAATGTCCATTTGTCCCATTTCGTGCTGTAATATTATGATGAGTTTTAGCTCAGGTAAGCAAAGTAATCTACCTTTAGTCATTTCTGTATGTTTATCCCATATCTATAATTTCAACAAAATATTTTTTAACAATCAAATCCCATTTTGTTTCTCTGTGGACTTCTATGGACATCCCTAACAATTTTGCTTTTGAACATGGTGCCCCACAGGAAAGCTGATAACACAATTTCTTAACACACACCATGTACACAGGTTACACAAAAGCAGATTCTATTATATTTTAGCTTTTTTGAGAGGCTATTTAAAAGTTAAGTTCCCCTTAATGAAACAGCAAGAAAAGGGGTTTTGCTTTTATTTTCTCAGCATCCCGGCTTTTCCTTCTTTGTGGCTTATGATGTTTTCCTTCTTCCTCGTGTTATCTGTGTTTCCTGCTCATCTCAACTTGATGACATGTTGCTGAGACAACTAAGTCGCTAACCTTCTTAACTTGGCTTTTGTTATGTGCTTGCGTGTGTTTAGGAGGGATATTTTCATTTCTCTTAGAATGCTCTTTCTGCTCTGGGAGGGCTATTAGACCTGGAGGTGGAGAACAAGGGAGTCTTTTTAAGTGCTTGCTATTCAAATCTCCTTTTTACTCCCTTTAAGCCCAGCGTTTATATGTGGTGGGGCGATGGCATGGCGGAAGCTTCCCTTGCCTCCTATGGTCAGGATTAATTTACTCTGTGATGTCATTTTTTTTTTCCAGCCCAGACTCCTCTAGGGGAAGGGAAGGTCTGAGAACAAGAAGCACACAAAGTTTCCATCATTTCACTTCCTTTATTGTTTCTTTCCTCTCTTTGCCAAAAATGGGAGGAGCAATTTAACTGCAAAACAATTGCTCTGTGCAGTCCCTTCATCAGTTGGATTATCTGAAAAAATAAAATTTGGACATAAACAAGGCCCACAGTGCCCTCCACGTTGGCCTGGCTCAGCACTGAGCCTGTCCCATGTATACAACCCTTTGTTCGGGTGTCTCTGCAGCCTCCTTCCACACACCACGCTCCGCCAAGCTGCCCTTGAGATCTAACATTTGTCTTTTCCGCCTTTGCCTCCCATGTGTTTATTGTGCCCCTCGCTTAGTGTGTGCCTGACAGAGAGCTCTTCTCACTGCAGAAATAAAATCAGACCCTAGAAAGCCATTAAGATACAATCTGCATACTTGAAAGGTAGTTTTCAAAACTAAAGTTTAGCTCTGCCAACATAAATTCACCTAACTAAATCCAAATTGGAAAAAGAATATCAAATTTAGAAACAATTTTGGCCCATCTTCAAAATAAATGATTTGGCTAAATTTTTCACTTTTCCAGCAGATTTTTCCTTTGGTTATTTTTCTTGTTTTACAATTGTAAGTCAAGTGTTATCTCTGTAAGTGTCTCCAGATTTCCAGCATCCCAAAATTTTCATTCCCACATCAGGAGATTGTCCCCCAGTATCTCCTAGATTCCTGTTAATACCCGAGCACTTACATTCTCATGGCCACGTCTAGCTCATTTCCTCCCCCTGCCAAACTCTCAGTCCCTCTCTCACACACACACATGCATCTTCGGGGCTGCATTTCTTATGTGAGCTTCTAGGTGATTTAAGAGTGAAACACAGGCCCTTCTTTAATTCCCCTAAGTTAAACACTAAGCAAGACTGGCATATATAGCAGACTTACTAAGTTTGGGTTTGAGTATCTATTAAGTCACAGCATATATAATAGGACCCAATACCTTTCCCACCATGAGCCAGGAAAGGCAGCTCCTTCCTTCAGTCTGACTCAGGCTGGGGGCGGTGCTGAAAGAAAGACATTATCTTTTGAGTGAATAAATTTGATCTTGAAGTTTCTAGGAAAAGCTTAGCTGTCCAGAAGAGAAAACAAATGTGATTTTCACTATCCAGAGCCTAGAGTACTTGGACGCTATTTGTGAAATAAATTTGGGAGTGAGGTAGAATGCAGGAATGACATTGAACCATTTTCCTGCCTGACAATGAGATTTTTAAAAAATAAAAATAAAAATCTTCCTGGGCCTGGAAAAAAGAGCCTGGAGAAAGGAGCCTAGAAATTAAAAAAAGGACCAGTGTGTCACTCTTGAGAGCAGGGCCTAGGCAGGGAGTACCAGCCTCATAGAGACGCCCTGCAGCCAAAGGCCTTAGCGTGACCCAGAAAGCCAAGTTAGAGGGTGGGAACATTGCCTCAGGTCCCCTTTAGAGGGAGGAGTCCAACTCTTGAGAGTAAAAAGAGAGGTTGATCTATGAGACACTCCAAAATATGCCCATTTCAGGTACAAATATATATATATACACATATATATTCCTTTTTTATTGAGATAATACTCACATAACATAAAATTCACCTTTTTTTTTGAGACAAGGTCACACTCTGTTACCCAAGCTAAAGTGCAGTGGCATATTCATAGCTCACTATAACCTCCAACTCCTAGGCTCAGGTGATCCTTTTGCTCCTAGATTACAGGTGTGAACCACTAAATTCACCATTTTAACCATTTTTATCAGACATTGATGTCTGCCTCCCTCCCAGGTTCCTCTGTGGGCCCAGAGTAACTGAGATTTTTGGAGGCTGGGCATGAAAACACCAAAAGTAACTTTTACTTCTCAGTGCCCACTTGCCCTAGTGAGAGCTAATGTCTTTCTCAAGTGCCCCTCTCCAATGTCTAGGACGAGAAAGCTTTAGTTTCTCCTATGACAACATCAGATCACACATCCCTGGCCTGACTCCATCAACCCTCTTGTATTCACTATATTAATCAGCTTTGCTACATCACAGTGCAGTAACAAACAGCCCCTAAACTCAGCAGCTTCTAACAACAAACGTTTCTTTCAATGTGTGATAAATTTTAGTTGATGGTGGTAACACTTAGAACTTAATCAGAAAATATGTGGGAAAGGTACTATCTACCTTGTCCCTTTATTTTTCCTGGTAGGTGAGTCTTATTTCAATACTAGATTTTAAGTTCTGTGAAGGCAGGGATTGTGCCTAATACTCATGTTTCTCTCACTTTAACTGGTGTGTACTTAATTAAATATTTGTTTAAGGAACCAATAAATAAATGAATCTGCTGAAGCACTGTGAACAGGTATATGAGTTAATAGGCATGAAACTTTACATTAGGCTTTCTTGTTAAATGGCAATTAAATGCATTGACATTCATTATAGCCTGAATATATTGAGAGTCTAATTGCTCACACGTTGCTCATGTAATCTCCAGTTTTTCAATGACAACTTGATGTCTTTCTGACATACTTATTGTACCTGGATCAATGGCTATTTAACTGCTAACTGATCTTTTATTAACATATAATAACTGTTATTAAATCTAAATTAAAGTCTTAATTGAGACACTTTATCTGCAGTGTTTCAACATAGAATCCTCATAACATAATGGATAATCGACAGAAAAGCTAGTAACGTATTATCTGTCACCTTTCTCATTGACCTTAGAATAGATTTTCAGCTTGAAGATTTTGTTCAGTTCATTAAGAAACCTGAGTGGCAAGTACACCCAGGAATGCAACAAAGCGATCAAATTTCTCAGTTTTCACACAAAGAACTAGTTCCTCAGTTTCTGCCCAGCTTCTACATTCTTCCTCACCCCTCAACTGAGGCCACTTGGCCACCAGTAGTAGGCAGCAATAGATAAGTACTGCTACTTTAAACACAAATAAAGCCAGCACAGCTATGAAAAAGGCCACAGTAAGTAATAAAGACAGTTTTCCTCACCCATCTCCAACATCCCTGTCTTGGCTCCCTCCCCGTTAGCCCTTAAGTATCCTCTCTTTCATTGAACCCACCTGGCCCATCTGGCCTGGTCCTACTGAATATCTCTGCCCCAATGAAGGGGATGATCCTGCTCCTTGATCTGCCATTTGGGCAAAAGCTCCCCTGCCTATGCTGCCTAATTTCCTTCTTTTATTTACTCTCATCTAATCCATGCACTGATGTTCCCAAACTCCGTTGCCTTACCCCTGCCCAAGGCAACTAGCACTTATGAGATACATGTTGTCTTAGTCCATTTTGTGTTGCTATAACAGAATACCTGAGAATGGGTAATTTATAAAGAAATTCTGGAGGCTTGGAAGTCTAAGACTAGGCAGATGCATCTGGTTGGCTTCTGGTGAGGGCTTTGTGCTGCATGATAACATGGTAGAAAAGTGGAAGGGCACAAAAGCATGAGCAAAAGATTACAAACACGAAGAGGAACCTCATTTTATAACGACCTGCTCTCATGCTAACTAATCCAGTCCCATGAGAACTCACTCCCAGATTAAACTATTCGTGAAGGATTTACTCCATAACCCGAATGCCTCCCACCATGTCCCACTTTCCAACACTGCCACATTGAGGACCAAGCCTCAACATGAGTTTTGGTGGAGACAAACCTTATCGAAACCATAGCATATATCTAGGGCCAATCCTCCCATCAGCAGTGAGCTCACACTGTGCTGATCTTCATCCAGACTTGAGTCGTGATTTTCCTATCTGAATTTCCAGCTGATCATTCTGTTCACAGACCATGATTTTAGTACCTTACCTAATTCCTGTTCCCTCAATAATGCCAGCCCTCACCTGATGCCTAGGACTGTGATAGCTGCTCTCAAACTTCCCTAGTGTTCATAACATACCAAATTTCTAAGGGCCACTCTTTTCAGGATCCCCCATTGTTGCAGATATCAGATGGCCTACCCAGCATCCATTCCTCACCCCTCCCTCCCAACAAAACACCCTTTCCCTCATAGCCCACATGCCTCAAGGGAAGAAAACAGCTAACCCAGCTCCAGGGATTGGCCTAAATAATCCAAAGGAAGTCTCATCCTCCTTGCTAGTGTTGAAGAATAGGACAATGAGGATTGGCTTGCTATGGGCTTCTGGAAAACTGCTTTCTTTTTTTTCTGGAATATCATCCAGAAGGGACATTCTCACTCTTCCTCTGCACATTATCATATCCATACATAATGCCCCAAAGTGGTTAGTCACCTCATCACCAGTCTCAGGATGATTTTGGCACACATGAGAAGACAAAATGAAGAAAATCACACTGTAATGGATTCAAAATCATTAGATAAAATCAACCCTGAAGCCAGCCCTTCCTCTGGAGTTTCAGTTATATGACTAAATGAATTTCCTTTTTGTTTATATCTAGTGTGTTGCATTTTTCTACTATTATACTGGAAAGCAAGTTTGCTGGTACATTATTTTTTGCATGCCTCTCAGAACTCAGATTTCATTAGATAGACACATCCCTCACTTCTCCAGTTCTTGATACTGGTCTTCTAATCAGGCCAATATCCCACTGCATTAGTGTTCTCTGCTGAACTAACCTTTAGAAGGAGGCTTTATGTTCACCACCTGCTTTCCCTCAGTAGGCAGGTCTCATTCTAAGTTCCAGCCTTCCCAATCAGTTGATTCTCTGGCTGTAGGACAGTCACATTCCAAGATGAAAGAAAATGAAGATAACAAATGAAAGTACACAATCCAACTGCTGGGAATTCCAAATCAGTGTGAGGACCTAGGACCTAATGTTTTTAGAACATATGGAATTACAAAAGGCAGTAATTTCCTTGATTCAAAGTCTAATAAATATATTTAAAGTGAGAATAGTAACCATAAAGTCAAAAGATAAATGAGAAAATCTTTTTAACAACTAATGCCACTAAATATATATTTGACAAGACAGCCTCACATTACAAAACAAAAAGTCTTCCTTAATACAAAATACATTCAAAAGCTTTAATAATAGACTAAACTAAGCAGAAGACAGAATCCCAGAACTTGAAAACAGGTACTTTGAAATAATTCAGTCAGACAAAAATAAGGAAAAAAACAATAAAAGGAATGAATAAAGTCTCTGAGACATCTGAGACTACATAAAGTGACAAGATTTATGAATTGTCAGTATTCCTGAGGGGGAAGAGAGATCAAAAATATTAGAAAACTTCTTTAAGGAAATAATCAATGAAAACTTCCCAAGTTTAGCAAGAGACTTAGATATCCTGATACAGGAAGCCCAGCAATGCCCAGACAAATACATTGTGGAAAGGTATTATGTCACCATGACAGATTATATTCAGAATATCTAAAGTCAAAGAATGAATTTTAAAATTAACAAGAGAAAAGCATCTAGTCACCTATAAAGGAAACCTCAATAGAAACCTTACAAGACAGAAGAGAATAGAATGGCATTTTCAAAGTGATAAATAAAAACAACTGTTGGCCAATAACTTTATATTCTGCCAGAATAAACTTCATAAATGAAGGAGAAAGAAAATCTTTCCCAAACAAGCAAACACTGAAGAAATTTACCACCATTAGACTGGCCCTAAAGAAAATGTTCAAAGGGATCTTAAACATAAAAATGAAAGGTCAATATTCACCATCACAAAAACATAAGGTTCACAGGTCTTATAAAAATACACACAAAGGAGGAAGAGAAAGGAATCACATGGAAACAGTTTGAATGACAGAAGTTTATCAAACCCCAAAGAAAAAAAAGAAAGACGAAAGAAAGAAAAAGAATTTATAAAACAACTAGAAAACAATTAACAATATAACAAGAAGAAAGCTTCAGATAGCAATACTAACCTTGAACACAAATGGATTATATAGCCCACTTTAAAAATATAGATTGGAGAATGGATTTTTAAAAAACTGATCTAAGTACATGCTGCTTACAAGAAATTTGCCTTACTCATAAAGACACATATAGACTGAAAGTAAAGGAGTGGAAAAGACATTTCACAGAAATGGAAACCAAAACCAAGCAGGAGTAACTATACTTATATCAGATAAAACAGACTTTAAATCAAAAACAGAAAAAAACAAACTAAGTCATTATATAAAGGGACCAATTCAGCAAAAGGATATAATGATCCTAATTATATATGCACCCAACATCAGAGTACTCAGATTTACAAAACAAATATTACTAGACCTAAAGAAAGAAATAGATAGTAATACAATAATAGTGGAGGACTCCAACATCCCCACTCCTAGCACTAGACAGATCATCGAGGCAGAAAAAAGAGACATTGGACTTAAATTCGACTTTAGACCAAATAAATATAACAGACATTTATAGAACATTGTCGCCAACAAAACAGAATGTACATTCTTTTCATCAGCACATGAAACATTCTCCAAGATAACCACATGTTAGGGCACAAAACAAATCTTAACAAACTTTGAAATATACAAATCATATTAATAATCTTCTCAGACCATAGTGGAATAAACTAGAAATCAATAGATTTCAAAAGAAGAACTTTGGAAAGTATACAAATACATAGAAATTAAACAGCATGCTCCTGAAAGACCACTGGGTTAATGACAAAATTAAGTCAGAAATTAAAAAGATTTTTTTGAGATGAATAAAAATGAAAGCACAGTATACTAAAACCTGTGGGATACAGTAAAGGCAGGGGTAAGAGGGAAGTTTATTGCATTAAATGCCTACATCAAAAAAGTAGAAAAATCACAAATTAACAACCGAACATCAACCATAAGGAAGTAGAAAAACAAAAAAAATCAAAACCAAAGTTAGCACAAGAAAAGAAATAACAAAGATAAGAGCATAACTAAATGAAATAGAGAATAAAACACAATAAAAAGGATATTAGCAGAATAAAAATTTCTTCTTCAAAAAGATAAATAAAATTGATAAAACACTAGCTAGACTAACCAAGAAAAAAATAGAGAAGATACAAATAAACAAAATTAGAAATGAAAAAGAAGCCATTACAACTGACACCACAGAAATACAAAAGATTATCAGAAACAGTTATGAACAACTATACACTCACAAACTAGGAAACATAGAGGAAATGGATAAATTACTGGCAACATACAATCTCCTGAGATTGAACCAGGAAGAAATAGAACTCCTGAACATATCAACAATGAGTAGGGAAATTGAATCAATAATAATAATAATAAAAAAAATCTCCTAAGGTGGGGAAAAAAAAGCCCAGGATCAAATGACTTCACAGCTGAATTCTACCAAACAAAGAATGAATATCAATACTGCTGAAACTGTTCACAAGAATCAAGGAGATAGGAATTCTCCCTAACTCATTCTACAAGGCCAGTATCACCCTGATATCAAAACCAGACAAGAACAACACAACAACAAAAAAAGAAAACTACAGACCAATATTCTTGATGAACATAAGTACAAAATACTAGCAAACAAAGTTCTACAGCACATCAAAAAGATAATACACCATGATCAAGTGGGTTTTATACCAGGGATACAAGGGTAGTTCAACATTCATAAGTCAAGAAATATGATTCACCACATAAACAGAATTAAAGACAAAAACAATATGATCATCTCTCAACAGATACAGAAAAAGCATTTGATAAAATTCAGCATCCCGGCCGAACGTTAATTCCGTTGGCCAGAAGCTTCTCGGTACGCCTGGGGTTGGAAAAACCACACTAGGCAAGAACTTGCCTCAAGATCAGGACTAAAATACATTAATGTGGGTGATTTAGCTAAAGAAGTCTGATCACCGGATATCATGGAGTCTGGCAAGATGGCTTCTCCCAAGAGCATGCTGAAAGATGCACAGATGATGGCACAAATCCTGAAGGATATGGGGATTACAGAATATGAGCCAAGATTTATTAATCAGATGTTGGAGTTTGCCTTCCGATATATGACCACAGTTCTAGATGATGCAAAAATTTATTCAAGCCATGCTAAGAAAGCTACTGTTGATGCAGATGATGTGCAATTGGTAATCCACTGTCGCGCTGACCAATCTTTTACCTCTCCTCCCCCAAGAGATTTTTTATTAGATATTGCAAGGCAAAGAAATCAAACCCCTTTGCCATTGATCAAGCCGTATTCAGGCCCTAGATTGCCACCTGATAGGTACTGCTTAACAGCTCCAAACTATAGGCTTAAGTCTTTACAGAAAAAGGCATCTATTTCTGCAGGAAAAATAACAGTGCCTTGGTTAAGTGTTGGTTCAGTTACTAGCAGACCAAGTACTCCCACCCTAGGCACACCAACCCCACAAACCATGTCTGTTTCGACTAAAGTAGGGACTCCAGTGTCCCTCACAGGGCAAAGGTTTACAGTACAGATGCCTGCTTCACAGTCCGCAGCTGTAAAAGCATCAGTTCCTGCAACATCAGCAGTTCAGAATGTTCTGATTAATCCATCATTAATTGGGTCCAAAAACATTCTTATTACTACTAATATGGTGTCATCACAAAATACTGCCAATGAATCATCAAATGCATTGAAAAGAAAGTGTGAAGATGATGATGATGATGATGACGATGATGATGATGACTATGATAATTTGTAATCTAGCCTTGATGCATGTAACATGTGTATTTGGCCTTGAATCCATTGTACTGAAATTAAACATGCATGCTGGATGTTTTCAAGTTGTGTTTTAGAAAACTTTAATAAGTAAATATAGTTACCATACTTTCAATTGAAATGTTGGATTTTCTTTAATAAGAATTAGTA
>VSMD01113664.1:0-21669 GCA_008750895.1 Mirza zaza
TGAAATAATGACAAAACACACATTCAGGTGGGCGGATCTTTGTGGATTGTTTTTATTTCTTTTTTTTTTTTCTGAACATGTTCTCCATCTATCAGTAACTGATGTTTCTATTTCTAAAACAGATTCTCAGTGCTGGAGTCGCTGGGTCAAAGGGTATGTGATTTTTGTTTTGTTTTACTTTACTAGATATCATCAGATTATGCCCCCCAAAGACCATAGCAGTTCCTAGCCCCACCCAGGGTGGGTCTCCCCTCTTCCCAGTAAGGGCTCCATTCTCCTTCTGGGGTCGGACTTTCTCCTCCTCCTGTGGTTGCCCACAGTTCATGTAGGAAGCCGAGGGCAGCTGGGTCGTGGAGCTGGAAAATTTAGGCAGGAGCCCTGACGAGGCCGCTTTCTGTTTGAGCGACCACAAGCGAGTTCATCAAAACTTTCAGGGGCTCATTTGTCTCATCTGGAAACAGAGAGTTAAAAACATTCTTCATCTCAACACAGTATTTCTGGGGGCGAGGGGGGGGGGCAGAAATACTAAAGGAAAAAAATTTTTTCAAAAACTTAAGAGTTTTGGATTTTTGAAAAAAACTTTTTATTTTGAAATAATTCCAGACTTAAAGTCTTATAGTAAGAATAGTCCAAGGAATTCTCTTACACACAGCTCTCCAATTGTAAAGATTTTACCACACTTACCTTTTCTCTCTTTCTCTTTCTCTCTCTCTCTCTCTGCCTGTCTCTCTCTTTCTCTCTCTCTCTTCCCTGGACAGAGAGCTGTAGATATAGGAAAATGTATGATATATATATGAATGATATGTATGATATATATATGAATTATATGAATGATATATAATGTATATGCACATATGACATATATGTATACATAAATGTATAATTTTTAATATTCTGAATTATTTAGGACTAAGATGCACACTGACATCTCCTTATTCCCAGTTACTTAAAAAAACAAGCCCTACAGCACAAGGTCATTCTTTTAAATAACCACCATGCATTTACCAAAGTCAGGAAATTAGCACTGATTATGGTACTGTTATGTAATCTGCAGATCAGTTTTCCCAATAATATCTTTTTTTTTTTTTTTTTTATCAAAAGTTAAAAAATCTCTCTTCAGGATAGAATCCAGGATCAGTCGTTGCATTTCACGGGCAAATAATCTCCTTTCATGTCGAATGTTCCTCAGCCTTTCTTTGCCTTTCACGACACTGGCATCGTTGAAGAGTGGAAACCACTGCTTAGACAGCTCGTCTGGAGACGTGGGTTTGCGCGGCGTTTCCTTGCCATTAGATCCAGGTTATGCGTTGTTGGCGGGAATACCCATGCCGAGGAGGCTGAAGACGTTGGTGTGTCCGGTTCCGAAGTCTTTAATGTTGATTACTCAATTAGGCGATGCCCGCTGGACTTCCCCGCTATAAAGTTACTGCTCTTCCCTTTGTGGCCAGTGAGTAATATTCAGGGAGATATTTTGAGACTTTTTTTAACACTCTGTTTCTCATTAAACTTTCATCCTGGAATTTTGGCTTCCACTGGCAATTCTCCACTGAAAAAGTATCATTACAATGTTTGCGAAATCTTACTGCATTCTGGAGGAGATTAAAAGCAAGTATGTCTCGCTGGAACTTTGACCTGCTGGCTCATTGCAAGGAGGGTGTCTCAGGGAAACAAGCAACACGACATGTGAAGAAAGACTTAGATACAAAGATTCTCATTGCAACATGAATTAAAAGAGCAAAACTTGGAACTAACCTGAGTTTAGCAATATAGGCAATTGATACCGGGAAGTATGAGGCAGTCTGTAACACAATGGGTTCAAAAAAGATTTTCACCACGTAATGCTCCGTGGTATGGTAAGTACTGGTAAGATACAAAACTATATTTGTCTAAATGCAATGTGGGGTCCCGGATTGAATGCGGAGCAGAAAAAGAACGTGGGTGGAAAAGCCGCTGAAATTTGGGTGCAGTCTATAGTTTAATTAATGGTAATGTACCAATATTAATTTCTCGGTTTTACTACGTTTACCATGGTTGTGTAAGATATTAATATTAGAGGGAGCTGAGAGATAAACAGGAACTCTCTATACGATCTTTGCAACTTTTCTGTAAGTTGCAAATTATTCCAAAATAAAAACCCCATTCAAAAAACTAACGTGGACATGCTAGAAATGTTCATTTTCCTGATTGTGGTGGTGTACATGAGTATATCCAAGTGTCAAAATACACACATTAAACATGAGAAGTTTTATTGTATGTCAATTACAAACTAATAGAATTTTTTGCAAAGAAGAAACCCACTGTATTTGGTAAGCTCCCAATTATGTCAAAGTATTTGCGTATTTGGGTGATAAAAACACCAAAATGTTAATGGGTGTCGGTGCCTGTGGCTAGCCGGACCCCAGGTGATTATAGTTTTTATGTTTTAGTTGGCCGTGGTTTCCAAATTCCCTATGGGGCATGCAAGACTCAAATAAACAAGGACAGCCACCATGCTGAGATAGCCAGCGCGTGACGATGGAGAGTGGCTTCCCGTCTGCAAAGCGTCTGGCCCTTCTGCGCCCAGATCTCCTCTTAATAAGGAGCCTGAATACATGCACACAGGATCTGGATGCAGGAGCGGGGGTCCCCGGTGTGCGCTGGGCAGAGGGTGGTGTTCGGGCTGGTGGACATGCAGATTCCCAGGCCCCGCCAGCAGCAGCTCTGACTCGGCAAGTCTGGAGTGGGCCGGTGGGTGTTTCTCAAGCACCCCGGGCGAATCCGACGCAGGTGGTAGAGATATAGGCTCTGCCCCGGGACCCGAGGCCCTCAGCGAGTTTGCCCGAGGATTTGCACGAGGCATAGGCAGGTGTAGACAGTATAAATCGTCCCTTATTAATCCTCCACATGAGGGCCCGATTGCTCCTCGCTCCTCCCTGCCTCGACTCTCCTGATGCCCCTCTAGGCCTGGGACGCTCTTCCTAGAAGTCAGGGAGGTACGTGGGGATCCCCCTTCCCTCTCTCCCTCCTCGGGGGGCGGTGGGCAGGCTGGGGCAGCAAAGTGTGTCCGTTTCCTTGGCCACCCAGCCTCGGAGCAGGTTCCTGTCGTGTCACTCAACGCAGGGACTCAACCGGCTGCTGGGGTTTAGGGAGGAGAAGGAGGTAGGGGCTTGTCTGAGAAAAACCTGGTGTGGTAGGAAGGGTCGGAGGCAGGAAGGCTGAGGGGACACGGGCGAGAGGGAGGCTGGGTGGTCCCGGTGACTGTGAGTGCTGCAGGGACAGAAAGAACGGAGAGGAAGGAGGGACCAGAGACAAGTGCTGGATGAAGGCTCTTCTAAAGCGCAAGCCACCGTCATGGGCTCTGTTCTTCTTGGAGAGAGGGAGGATGGGCGTGTAGAGAGGGGAGTGGCAGCCCCTCCCTTTGTCCCCGTGGCAGGCTGTGACCTAATTAGGAAGCAGCTCTGCAGCCGGCTGCCTCACTTCCCAGGTAACGATTTGACCCAGGGGACGCAGGGTTTGAGTCGCTAGCTCCGACAACACCTGCTTCCCCTCGGCTCCCCTTTCGGGAGCGTCTCCAGGAAGCAACCTTGATGAGATCCTTCCAAAGGGGACCCGGCAGAAAAGCGCATTTGGGGGATTGGACGGGACCTCGGGCATTGTAAGCATCGGAAGTAGAGTGTGGGGCTTCCTATTCAGGCATGATGTGGAGCAGGCTCGGGAAAGTCTCCATCAGGGACAGCTCTTCACGGTCTAGCCAGGGCAGCTGATAAGCAAGGGACCACCACGGTATGGCTGGGATAGGAAAAGGGGCTTGACTTGCCCCAAGAAGGGTCCCCAGGCCCAGCCTGGGAGGTCAGGGAGGGCCTCCTGGAGGAGGTAGACCAGCGAGGTTGGCCCCTCCCTCGGAGGCAGAAGTCGAGAGTGTTTCTGGCCGAGGGAGCAGCACTAAGCACTTGAATTCTGCGAGCAGGAGCAGGAGCAGGTGGAGGCAGGAAGGATGCTTAGGAGCAGCGGCTTTCGAAGCGCGGCCCCAGGCCAGCAGTGGCACCCAGGAGCTTGGTAGAAATGCCCATCCTAAGGCCACCCAGAACCTCCCGGCTCAGAAGCTCTGAGGGTGGGCCCGGCCGTCTCACCTCACGGCTAGTCAGTGCTCGGGTCATCTCACCGGCCTGTCTAGACCGAGGCAGACCCGCGGCGCTTGCCTGAAAGAACGGAGGAGTGCACGTGGGCTTCGGGGCGTGGCTTAGCGCCCTGGCTCCCTTCACCTGCTGTGTGATCCTGGACGCGCCTTTGCAGCCCGGGTTTCTAGTTTGAAATGCAAGCGATGGCACCTGGCCCGCAGGGTGTCGGGGACGTGCGGCGTGTGCCCAACTCGGTGCCGGGGGCAGGGCCGGTGCTGCATGACCCCGACACCCCGGCCCCTGCCTCGGCTCCTCGTGCTGCGAGCACACAGGACGGGGAGGAAAACTGTCCCCTGACACGTCGAGGGTTCCACTCTGCTATGACCACAGACCCCTGAGGGGGGGCACTGCGATCACCTCAGAGGGGGAGACTGAGGCAGGGTTGTGAACCCCACCCGATGGTCTTCCTCAGGCATCGCAAGTCACCTGGGGACGGCACAAATTCCACCACGTCCCAGCCCTGAGGCCTCCCAGCAGTTTGCCCTTGACCTGGTCGCTTGTCTACTGTAAAATGGTCACAGTTCTTCCTACTTCACGAATTGCCATGACAGTTAGTTGAGTGTCTGTGCAAAGGGCTAATGCAGTGCCTGCCGCGCCGTGGGTTCCCGTGTGGCCGTCCCCTTCTGTTGTGCGCCATCTTGGCTGGATGATGTCTGAGAAGAAGCAGTGGGATCCCAATGTCCCCAGCTGGCAACAGCTGCTGGCGGCGGAGGGAGGGAGCATTAACGCACGAAAGGACAGAGACTAGCATGGGGAATGGGGGAGGCCGTGGGGTTGGGGCTGGTTAGCTCTGATTCCAATGACAAGTGGCTCTGCTACTTATGAATTGTGTGACCTTAATATACTTTGCTTCTCGAAGCCACAATTTCCTGTCTATGAACTAAAGGGGTACGGATTATGTAAGAGGCCGGGTGCGATGGCTCACGCCTACAATCCCAGCACTTATGGAGGCCGAAGCAGGAGGATCACTTAAGCCAAGCAGTTTAAGACAAGCCTGCGGCCGGGCGTGGTGGCTCACGCCTGTAATCCTAGCACTCTGAGAGGCTGAGGTGGGCGGATTGCTCGAGGTCAGGAGTTCGAAATCAGCCTGAGCAAGAGTGAGACCCCGTCTCTACTGTAAAAATATAGAAAGAAATTAATTGGCCAACTGATATATATAGAAAAAATTAGCCGGGCATGGTGGCGCATGCCTGTAGTCCCAGCTACTTGGGAGGCTGAGGCAGAAGGATTGCTTGAGCCCAGGAGTTCGAGGTTGCTGTGAGCTAGGCTGATGCCACAGCACTCACTCTAGCCTGGGCAATAAAGTGAGACTCTGTCTCAAAAAAAAAAAACAAGCCTGGGCAACAGAGTGAGACTCCCTCCACACACACACACATAAAACTTAAAAATCAGCCAGGTGTGGTGGTATGTACCTGTGGTCCCAGCTATTTGGGAGGCTGAGGCAGGAGGATTGCTTGAGCCCAGGAGTTCGAGGTTGCTGTGAGATATGACGACACACGGCACTGTAGCCAGAGCAACAGAGCATGACCATGTCTCAAAAAAGATTAAGACATGTGGTGCACAGTCTGTTCGATATTGAGCCTACTGGGTTTTATCCTTATTCCTACCATTATTTACAATTTATAGTGTGAGAAAGTCAAGATGTACCAACTGATTAAGGACCGACGGGGCAAGGTCGGTCCTCATGGGAAAGGTCACAGCTGGAACAGAAGAGGATGACAGGATGTCCCCCTCCGAGGACTGGAAGGTACCCGTGGATGAGGCCAGGAGGGGTGAGTCTGGAATACTGGTGAATGCTGGGCAGAGAGAGCTCAGGGCTCAGGATGAGCTGCCTCTACCTGCAGCCAGGCTGGGCGTGGGCAGGTGCACTCTGGAACCTGGTCATTTGGCCACCAGCCACAGGTGGCTTTGAGCGCTTAAAGTGGCCAGTTCCCGTGACCAAGCAACTGAGGCTTGACTTGTATTTAATCTCAAATTAAGTTCTCATACCTGATACTTGATTCAGTCATTGGGAAGCTTAAGTGTGTTCGTAAAAACTTGGGTATGTGACTCTACTCCATTCAGTAGAAAACATTTATTGAACTTTAAAATACATTTTCAATAAAAACTTCACATCTGCATTGAGAGGTATCATAAGCATAAGATGTGTACTGTACTTCAAAGAATGAGTATTCAAAAAAATAAATAAATCTGGTCAATTTTTACAGTGAGTTGAAATGATAATACGTTTGATATATTGAGTTAAATAGATGTAATAAAATTCTACCCATTTCTCTTCAGCATGGATCCTGGAAGCTTCTAAAGTTATACATATATATGGCTTGCATCTGTTTCCTCTGACAGCTCTGCTCTGGAGGGTCCATTCGACTTTCTTTTCCAGCATTAAGTATCACTGATCCCAGATGAGTACCCCTCCCCCGCCCAACCCCCCTCAAAAGAAAAAAAAAACCACTGGACCGATTTGATAGCCAAAAATGGTTCTCATTCTTTAATCTCAAATCAGACACTTTCTCGGATTTGTTGGCTTGTAAATCTGGAAATTGCACGTCTATCTATCGGAGAATTTGTATTTCCACACTGGTTTGTGGAGGGTGCTTCCGTATTAAATATGGCGTTGATTGCTTTATGAGATTTTTCTGCCTTTTGGATAGTTGGCTTATATTTGATATAAAGAAGTTCAAAGTCTTCGTGATCAAATGTATCAAATATGTTCTTTATCTTCAGGAACCTTCTTTTATGGTTTCACTTTTTACCACACAGCTGGTTATTTCATCTGGGCTTTATTTTACAAAGTGGCATAAAGTTGTATCCAGTTAATGGGGCACTGGGAGGGGTGGGGCAACAGCTTTCTATTTCAAATGAGTTTTGAATGACTCACAGTATGTGTATATTGTCCTGATTTTTAAACGCTGGTTTATAAGGCTAAGGTCCCTTCTCACTACTAACCATGATTCCAGGGCTTGGTGTGGTCTCCTTTCCCCCTTCTCAGGGGTGACCTTTCACCTGTGCAGTGTGTACCCTTCCAGACCTTTATGCTGTGCAGTGGTATCCATGCCTTTAGAAACCACTGTTCTTATTTTCGGTATAAATGGTGTCATGCACAGACTGTCGTGCATCCTTTTTGCTACTTGTATCTAAGAGTTGTATCAGTATATCTAGACAAATTTCCTTTTTTTCTGACTGTTGCATGGTTTATTATGATACAGATATATCCAAGCTTAGCCATTCACCCATTGGCAGCATTTGGGTGGTTTTCTGATTTTCTTTTTTTTTTTGCTACTACACATGATGCTGTAGGCAACAGCCTGGTCCGGTCGTCTTGTTGACATGGGTAAATGCTTTTTGAGGGCAGATACTGAAAAGTCAAATTGCTCCATCCTCAGGCATGCACGTGTTTTATTGACCAAATAGTCTCCCAAATGGTTATAGCAACTTACCACAAGTGACAAATAAGAACACATGATTGTATGTAAGTTTTTGGTGACTTAGTAGATAGAAACATTTCATTATTTCACAGTCCTCTGATTGCTGGTGAGATGGAACATCTTTTCGTATGACCATCGCGTGTTTGTATTTCCTCTTCTGCGAATTGTTCATTCATCACCTCTGCCCATTTTCTTTACTGGCTTATTTTTTTACGGATGTAAGAGGGCTTTATCCACTAAAACATTCTACATAATTATAAATATCTTCTGGAATATTGCTTGTCATTTTGCTTTGTTTCATACTTTGTCGTGCAGAAACTTAAAGTTTTGGTGTCGCCAAACTTAGTCTCTTATGGCTTTTAAAGACTTATTTTTATAAGTCTAATAGCTGAAAGTCATAAATATTTACCTGTATTTTATCGTATTTTAATAGTTTTGGTTCTTATTAGTATTTATTTCTGTATAACAGAGATCAGACTTAAAATGTTTTCTAAATGCACAGCTAGTATTCTCAACACTATTGAAGAGTCTTCAATAGTCTGCTTGGTTGATTGTTAACATATTAAACGTGTCTCTACCTAGGTTTACATTGTCCTTTGTTGATTTATTTATATGTTCCTGCTCTAGCATCATATAGCTTTTTTTATGTTTTTGGTATCTGGAGGAATAAGTTTCCATTTTTCCTTCACCCCAGATTGTCCTATCTGTTCTCTTGGATTTCAGAATACACTTGTCAACTTCTATGAAGGCTCTTTTTAGAACTTTGCTTTGTGATATGTTAAGTTTATAAAACTTGGGAAGAATTGACTGATATCTTTGATGTTAAGTGTCCTCATTCATGAACGTGGTAAATTGCCCCATTTATACAAGTCTCTCTTCATCCAGTAAAGACTTATAGTTTGCTCAATAAGAACCTTATTTCTTGTAAAGTTTCAGTTTTCTTGCTGTTAATTTGACTCTTTTTCACTTCCTATTTTCTACTTGTTTTTATGTTGCTATAGTATCTGGCCACTTTCTCACTTTAAATGATTTGTCAATTTGTTCCCTGAGCATTTTTCTAGCTTGGAAAATTATCTTTAAATAATTGCAATTTTGTATCTCCCTTCCTAATACTACTTATTTCTATGATACAAGCTACAACCTCCAGTATAATTTTGAAAAATAACAATGATTGTATGCCCCTTGTCTTGTTAACGTAAAAAATATATATATATACTTGGGGCCATTTTAAAGTTACTCAGTTTCATTGGTTGGAGGTTTAATGCTTATACTAATATCACACTGCTCTACTTATCGAAGCTTTATCATATTTGAATATAGATGGCTGAGTCACCACCCGTCTTTTTCCTTTACTAGTGCTTTCTTAACCTTGTGTCTTCTCATCTTTAAACATGAACGACAACTTGGCTGGGCATATGATTGTTAAATCATAGCTTCTTTCCTCAATTGTTTAAACTTTGTTCTATTTTATTCTGGATTTTTTTCAGGGGCAGGAGAAACCCATTGGCTATTGTGATTTAACCTTTATTTTATCTTCCTGGATATGTGCAGAACTGTTTGTTTATCCTCACGACATAGAAACTTTGCCAAGTTAGAGATCTCCTTTTACCAGAATTGTTTCTCATGGTGAGTCTTTCTGATCTGTAAGATGGGAACTATTTCCAGCTCCAAATAATTTCTTCAGCTACATCTTTGTTAATTCTTTGTTTTTTAATCACTTGGGAAAAACCATCAGTTTCACGATGCACTCTTTCTACCATGTTATCTCCTTTCTGGCGCTTTCTGGTCTCTAGACCTTTCTTCTGCTTTCTGGGACAAAGGAATGTTCTGATGTCATCTCCGCTCATGACCTCCAGTGCTGTTGATCTGCTGACCCTCTCTTCAACGCAGTCCCTTCTTCTGTGACAAGGGACTCTTCTGCCTTTGGGGGTGGTTCTACTTAGGCAAAAGATTTCTTAAGGTCTTTTTCAGTGACAAGAACTTGTTAAATGATAATAATGGATTATATTGCACGTGTATGATTTTTGAATGCTGTAACAGCCATCATCTGATTTGATTGTCACAGTCATGCTTTAGAGGCATCGGTGTTGCATTTTGACGGATGTGGTGAACTAGGGATGTTCTGTAGCCACTCAGGATGTCACAAGTCTTGGGTAAATGCAGAGCCTGCGTTTAACTGCTGGTCCTCGAACTGGCCATTGACTCACCCAGGCAGCAGCTTAAAAGCATTCTTGCCAGAGTACTAATCATCATATCTGCTTACAGGAAGCACACACGAGTGCCTACAAAAGGCAAGGTCACCCAGGGGTCAAGAGCACGGCCTCTAACTTGGAGCACATGGTGGTGACATCTCAGACTGTCCACTGTGCACCTTGAGCCTCAGTTTCCACATCTGTCCAATGAATAATAATGGTACCTACCTGTAGGGTAGTGGCGGTGATTAAATGAGATAATTCATATAAATCATAATACTTAGTGCACTGTAAATGCTCAAATTTTGGCTTTTAATTACTATTGTATTATCATAGTCGCTGCCATCCTTGTTCTTCCCTAATATTTTAGGATAGAAATGGACATGTCATATTAGACTTTACCTCCCCTGCCAGATCCTTCCCCTCCATCAGTTATCTCACTAACTTCCCACATAGCGTGCAAAGGTGTTTTTGCTTTTTGCGTAACTGACACACACTGTTAAAGACTTAGGTCGTGGTAGAGAACTTTAGAGTTCGTTGCTTAGGTCACAGTAACTTGGAGGAAGCCAGGTTGGCTGGGTGCAAGCAGCGAGGCATCTATGAGAAAGTCGGGGCTCACACACTGACGTTTTGGTGCACATGGTTAACCCTTTGCACTCGCTTGCTTTTTTTCCTCATTATCCACTCGACATTATCCACACTCGACATCCGAGTGCAAACAGTTAAACCTTCATCATATTTCTTCCAGAGTTAAGGTTCTCTGTGATTTCAAGTTACAAACTGACACTGTGTAACCTTGCCAAAAACGAGCACGTGTGCCCGAGAAGAAAAGCCACTGTGCAGGAGTGTGCCTTTGATCCTGGGCACCGGGCTGCTTCTAAGTCTCTTCTTGGCCGGTTTATTCCAGCACGGTGGCCCTGGGAAGGTTTCTCACGGACTCGAGAGGTGGTGGAGGGTGCGGGAAGGAAATGAGCAAGATTCCTGTCTTGGTTCCCGTGTCTTAGTCCTTGAGTTCAAAAGGCAGAGGCATCTGAGTGTCTGCCAGGTTGATAAATTATTAACATCACCCGTCCACGCTGCTGTCCCTGGGAGCTCAGCCAAGGGCTCGCTCCTGTTCTCCCCCTCCCCTCTGGCTTGATCTGTGGTTTTCATCTAGTTTACAATTGCATTATAATTATAAAAAACTATGAAGGCTGAAAGAAGAGATTTTAACCTCATGTAGCATCTAGCCCCATGAATTTGTTGGGTGGTGGGGGTGACACCACGGTGGGGGGGAGGGAAACGGGGCTGGTGGCTTCCTGGGTCTGTCACCCCCGTTTCAGCCAGAGCAGCCTCCCTTATCAATTTTGTAAATTGCACGCTGGTGCAAAGCCCAAACATCAGTTGGGGTTTCCTGGCCCCTTAACCTCTAGATAAGATTTTTAACTCCCCATTCCCTGGATTTTTAGAAGTTGAAAGTACCTTCCGAGATGCCCCCAAGTCCCAGATGCTCCTGGCACTGTCGTCATGGTCTCGTCTCTGATCTCGTGCTTGTATCAAATTCTCAATTGTGCTGAAATGGTCAGCAGACAGCCGGATGACTCTGTGTCCCCATGCCGTGCCGGGAGGGGGCAGCTGCCTCTAGGAGGAGACTGTGTCCTGGTGCCCTGAGTACTCAGCAGTGACCCCTGCAGGGTCCCCTCTGCAGATCACACGACGCCGCTACAAAAACAGGGGAACCGACATAGCGTACAGGGGAGAAGAACAGGTTCTCAAGTTAGAATCCCCCCTGCGTGATTTCCAGCAACTTCCTTCACTTCTGAGCTGCTTTGTGTATCTAGAGAATGGGGATAAAACATCTTTTTTGAGTCATTCCGAGGACAATTAATGACAGGCACCTGACATGCAATAAAACACAAACTGAAGATAAACATCATCTGTCTCCAGTGCAGAATTTCTTCCTCTTCCCTCCCTACTCATAGGGAAGAGGAAGAAGCAAACACTGACCTCCTTTTTTGAGATCTGACATCCCCCCTGCGTCCCCGTGGCTTTAGTGAATTATTGACCATGTGCCTGGGTCAGCCATCCTCGGTCTACCTATTTGGTAAATAGAGGCTAATTGGGACACTAGCCGAGTTCGCTTATTAGATTTGAATAGTTGCAACGAGCATCAAACAGCCTGCAAGGCCTAAGATGTTTCTATCCGGCCCTTACAGAGGCAGTTTCCTCACCCCTGGATTACAGCAGCAGTTTCTGCCAGCTCTGGAAGCCGGGCTGTCGTCAGTGTGTCTAATTGGAGTAGGAGAAGGGTCGTTCAGCTCGACAAATCAGCCAACAAGGGCTCATGGCTCTGGGCCTGGCCTGTGTTTGGAGAGGGAGTCGCATGTGGCCATGGGTGGCCACAGGGCCTTCACCCTCGGCCCCGCTCCCTTTTCCTCCGCTTGTGAGGACGAACAAAGCGCGCCTGAGCCACCACCCAGAGCCTGCCTCCTGTCCTGGGCACCGATTAGCTTTGACCTTTTCATCTGTCTAGGCCTCAGTTTCCCCGTCTATCACATAGTGATGTTAGGACACACCTTCCCCAGCCCCATGCAAAGTAAAGAGTGAGTTTTATTTATTTATTTATTTTTGAGACAGAGTCTCGCTCTGTCGCCCAGGCTAGAGTGAGTGCCGTGGTGTCAGCCTAGCTCACAGCAACCTCAAACTCCTGGGCCCAAGCGATCCTCCTGCCTTGGCCTCTCGAATAGCTGGGACTACAGGCATGCTGGGCCACCATGCCCGGCTAATTTTTTCTATATATATTAGTTGGCCAATTAATTTCTTTCTATTTATAGTAGAGACGGCGTCTCACTCTTGCTCAGGCTGGTTTCAAACTCTTGACCTTGAGTGATCTGCCCGCCTCGGCCTCCCAGAGTGCTAGGATTACAGGCGTGAGCCACCGCGCCCAGCCAAGACTGAGTTTTAATAAGTTCTTGATTTGAATGGGATTTGGGATATGTGATTGTTCATCTCGCCTCTCTTCCCGACTTTGCCCAGAAAACGGTGTCCCTGTCTCTTGGCAGGACATGAGGGTCCCTCAGTGCGGTTTGTCTGTGCCGGGCCAGCTTTCCCACCTTCATTCTCCCTCTTTGTTACACAAGTTGCCCGCTCCAGCCAACAAGTCATTGTCCCATGACACTGCTCCTGCCCGAGCGCCCCGCCACGGCCCCCAGTGCCGGCGGGCCACAACAGGTGGCCCTGCTCTGAGAAGGCCGAGAACCCCTTCCTAGGTGTGGACCACGGAAACACCATCTGTCTGCCAAGGGCACCACCAAGGACGCTCGGGTCCCTCGAGCGCAGACCTTAAGATTGTTGCACTTTCTACTAAATTGGGGTCACCGATTCCATCTCTGTCCCAGTCCCCTTCTCTGTCCCAAAGCACCGGAGCAGATGGCGGTCATTGTCTTCCATGCCCCTCTGTCTCCTTCCTAATTAACGTGTGCCTTCCTCCTCTAGAGCCCATCTCGGCAGATGGCAAATGTCCGTGTCAAATGTTCCTCTGGGGACGGAGGAGGCGCTTGCAGTGGCTTTAAGGAACGCAGAGCAGTCCTTGGAGACTGCTGCTCAGGGGAGGACGTGGTAGAAGGGGCGTGCCAACCACCAGACCCTGGCATACTTCCTCCTCCTGGTCCCCGCCCCTGGGCCAAGGGAGCAGTCCCTGCGGCTGTCCTCAAATCCGTGTCTCTCCCCGACCAGGGCCAGCTTCCCTGCCTTCCCGGCAGACGCTGCAGGAGCCTCCGTCGGGTCTGCTGGCCTCTGGCCTTGTCCTCCCACCTGCTCCGCAGCTGCAAGATGGCTGTTCAGAAGGCAGACTGGAGGCTGAGACCCGGACCTCCAGTGGCTCTGGTCCTTGGCTCCAGGAACTGTGGCCCTGACACTAGTCACTATGTACCCAGCTCCCTGGCAGGTGGCCAGGGCTGAGGGGCTCAAGTTACTTCTGTTATGCTCACATATGCATGGGTACTCACTAGCTCTCTCGTCCCCTAACTTGATTAGATGGTGTCAAAGTGACCTCCCGCAAGGTTGCGCTGGTGGACGCTGCCATCAGCCGTGTGCGACGGGAGTCGCCCTCGTTTTCCTCCTTGTCCGTATTCGTGTTCTCTGTGGCTGCTGTGACGAGTTACTGCAAACCTGGCTGAAAACTACACATGTGACCTTACAGTTCTGTAATTTAAACGTCCTAAAGGGGCTCCCTGCGCTGAACTTAAGGCGCTGGCAGGACTGTGTTTCTTAAGAGGACCCCAGGGGACACTCTTTCCTTCATCTTGCTCCTAGAGGCCACCTCCTCCTCCAAAGAGCACCTCTCTGACCTCTTCTGCCACCTCCTTCCACTTCTAAGGACCCCTGTGACATACTGTGCCCCCACCCCCAGATAAACCAGGGTAGTCTCCCATCTCTGGTCAGCTGGTTAGCGACCTTCATTCCATCTGTCTCCTCTGTCCCCTCTTGCCACGTTCCGTGACGCTTCCACGGGTTCCAGGCATCAGGATGTGACATCTCCAGCGGGCCACTTTTCTGCCCACCACAACTCAGTAGGCTTTTTGACTTTTGCCAGCCTGGCATGCAGGAAACAATAGGTGGTTGTCTCAATTTGGATTCACTGGCGGCATTTTCATAGGAGGCATAGTGACGCTTTGAGGTTGAGCGGCAACAATGCCACACTCTTTAAGTGTCGTTAGTGTTGGTATCTCCCTGCTTTGGGCCCCAGGTGAGGCAAGCTAACGGGGAGACGCCGACTGTGGCCTTGGGTTTGCATCTGGCTCTGACTCCACCAGCCGTGTGATCCTGCACGAGCTCCCTCCTTTCTGGGTCTCGCCTCACGGAGTGGTTCTGAAACGTGTTGCACGCCTGGCCTGTAATAGATGCTCAAAAAAACCAAAACAAAACAAAAAACAATGACTGTTTCTCAAACAGGAAGATGAGTGGGATCAAGGCCGGGTCTGTCTGGTGAGAGCGGGGACAGGAGACAAAACAAGCCCAGCCAGCCTCTCCTGCCTCGATCGTTCTCGTTGCAGCGGGATGAGGTGTGTGACTTCAGGAGACTGACCGGTTCACACGGCGTGAACATCATGCCGCATTCACGCAGCAGACAAGCCGTAGCCAAGGGCAAACTCTTCGTTGTCTAAACTGGGCTCTTATATGAGGTATGAGAAGCTTGCTCAGCATAGCCAAGCTCTGTAGGTAAGACCTTGTGATTGTGCTGGGGTGGAAGGAAGAGTTCTGATTGCTTTTGGTAACTCAACCTCAAATGGAAGGTCCTAGACCTCCACAGGGGCTGCCACGTGTGGTCGGGCAGGTTGCGGGTGACTCCAGGATGCTCCTTGATAGGGCAAGTGGGAGATGAAACCCAACCGGTGCCCTACTTGCCAAGCCTGTGAGGCTAAGCAGGAGGCTGCACCTACCGAGGGAGAGAAACACTGCTTTCCCAGTTGCACAGAGGCACCTTACGGGCTAACGGGGAACCTTGTCCCTGGGTAACACGCGACCAAAGTACGCTCGATGCATTTGCAACAGTGAGGGACAAATTTTTCCTAATCTCCAACAGGAACCTAAAAAGCAAGTCTGTGTTACGTCTACACAAACGTGGACCCTCAAGCACTGTGGTTCTCATTTTTTGACCATATGTAGCAATGGACACGCATGTGACAATGTGCTTCAACATGAAGGATGCCATTTGTATTCATTTCCTAAGAGAAATAGAAAATGTCCATATTGATGTCATAGGACTTTTAGGGTTCTCCTAAATTCCTTCCATGACAGTGTAGTCAGATTTGTCCTTTGCGAGCTGATTGGGGGTGGGGCATGTGAGGGATATGGAAGATTGGAGAAAGACCCATTGTGACTGGAACATGGCCACACTTAACTGCAAAGAGGTTGGGGAATGTAGCCTATATCCTGGGTGGTAGCCACGTGGCCCATTAACACACTGACTGCCATGTGAGTCATATTTAACTCAGGCTGGTTTTGAGCCCGGGGCCTTGTGAAGAAAAACCTTGCAGCTGGTTTGTGAAAAATCTTATTTATTGATGTTCTTATTGTTACAATTAATATTGACAACTTAATTTTAAAATTGTGATTGCATCGCATATAACTCATGCATAACAAATTAGAAAGAATCATTTTAATAAAACACCATGGCCCCAGGGAAGAAATCTTTTTCTAGTGTGGCAGTTGATGTTTTAAAAATGGGATGTTCCGTCCTTATAGAAGGGGGGGGGAGATAAGATATTGAGGGACTTGGCCAGGTGCCGTGGCTCACGCCTATAATCCTAACACTCAGAGGCCAAGGCTGGAGGATTGCTCGAGGTCAGGAGTTCAAAACCAGCCTGAGCAAGAGCAAGACCCTGTCTCTACTGAAAAAAAAAAAAGAAATTAGCTGGACAACTAAAAAATATATATATCAAAAAAATTAGCCAGGCATGGTGGCGTGTGCCTGTAGTCCCAGCTACTTGGGAGGCTGAGGCAGGAGGATCGCTTGAGCCCAGGAGTTTGAGGTTGCTGTGAGCTAGGCTGACGCCACAGCACTCTAGCCTGGGCAACAGAGCGAGACTCTGTCTCAAAAAAAAAAAAAAGATACTGAGGGACTTGATGAGTCTCTGCCTCTGTGGCCTCCAGAGTCACCCTGGCTGGGCCACTGGGAAGGACCTCAGGACATGCAGCATGTTGTACACGTCCTCAGCCCAGTCACACATCCCAGCCAAATCATCAGTCTCCAACAGAAAGTTCTAGAAAGAGGCAGAAGGAAAGGCCAAGGGCATACAGATGAAAAGAGGATGGAAATAGTCCCAGGTGCCTCTTGTCCCCTCCTCCCATTCTTAGTTCCAAGGCCCCTCAGCAGGAAGAAGGTGGCCGGTGACAGCTGTGACGTAATAACCCTCCTGGGACAAAACTCTTTGCTGCCGGGCCTCTGGCTCGCCTGCCCTGACTGCTGTCCTGGAGCCAGCTGAGAAAAACCTCTCGAACTTCCTGGAACACAGCGGTTGCCGAGGTGGGGTCCCCATCCCCCAGAGGATGCACAGGACAGTTCCCTGGGGGGACACATAAATGCAAACAGAAGTTCCACTTCTGAAAACCTCATTAAGATTCTCCTTTGTGGTATGTTTTATAACATGGCACGTTAGACTATGTCTTTTGCAAACTTAAATCTATATTGTGAGTTCACGTTTTGGAATTTTCGCCAATGAGGGCAAATGACGTTTGGAAGCGCTGCACCAAAGAGAAGACGACACGGCAGCCCCTTGAACCTGAGACCCTTTACGGGGCCAGGCCCTTCCTTAAAACACGTGCATCAGAGTCATGAGGGGGTGCTGTCTTTCATACAGGAGTAAGCGTGTTTAGGGAGCCCAGGAATGACATTCAAATCGTCTGGTCAAATCCTGTCATTCGGCACAAAACTTCCTCTAGGCCGTCATAGGTTTTATATATTATACAAATATTGTTACAATCTGCTTCCTGGATTGGGGGGGGGAGGGGTTGGTCTTTGTCTCCACTTTTCCCTTTTTACCCCAGACGTGTGTTTCTCGCCATGATGGGACTGCCTTGAAGTTCAGACTGGACTTTTGTTCGGTAGTGGGACACTAGACCTTGAAAGCAGACCGTGCGTGGGTAAACGCAGGCAGGTGAAAGACCTTTCAAACAGGTGCTTGCAGTCATCAGTGCTTGCTCAGTTGCTTCTTACCTTTCAGTGTAATTTCCACAGTTGGTGTAGGACAGGGGTCCTCAAACTTTTTAAACGGGGGGCCAGTTCACTGTCCCTCATACCGTCGGAGGGCCAGACTATAGTTTTAAAAAAAAACTATGAACAAATTCCTATGCACACTGCGCATATCTTATTTTGAAGTAAAAAAACAAATGGGCAAAAACACCCGCATGTGGCCCACAGGCTGTAGTTTGAGGACGCCTGGTGTAGGAGAACAAGTAAAATTGCTGAGCATGATGGTAATGTTTGGTTATTTTCTGTCTGTGACTCTGATATCCATCTGTCCGTCCACTCAACAAATGGTCATGGAGCACCTGCTCTAGGGGCTGGGAACCTAGGACAGGACAACTCAGTGCCTTGCAAATGAGTGCATTCTAGTGGGGGCAGGTAAGTTAGTAAGACACAGTACATCCGATGAAAACCATTGTGCAGGAAGAAAGGCTGTGGGGAAGGAGTACCCCATCAGGTCACTTGCAGTTTTAAATGGGGTGGCCTGGGAAGGCCTCACTGGCAGAGTGACATTGCAGCAAAGACTTCCAAGAGGGTGGAGTGAGCCATGGTGAACTATGGGGTGGGCTGCCTCAACTTCAGCACCATGGACATTTTAAACTGCGTAATTCTGAGTTATAGGGGTGTCCTCTGCTTTGTAGGATGTTCAGCATCCCCAGCCTCCACCCACTGGGTGTCAGCATCCCCCACTTGTGAGACAAAGCCATCTCTGAAAGTTACCAGATGCCCCCCAAGGGGCAAAACTACACTCCCGTTGAAAACTGCTACTCTAGGGCAAGAGGTTCCCTAGCAGCAGGGACAGCAGGGCAAGGGCCCCAAGGGAGGAGAGAGTGGAAGGGCGGGGCAGAGCGAGTGATGGGAGAATAGAGGGGGGAGGAGGGATCCCAGAGCCAGGCCAGCATACATCCTCATGAGCTGTGCACGTGTGGGTGTTCTTGTATATGTGTTGGACACATGCAGTAACTTCTGGGTATACATCTAAGAGCGAATTGCTGGCCTGTAGGACAGGCGTGCATTCAGCCTCAGTAGATGATCTGGTCTTCCGAAGGGCGTGTACTGGTTTGCTCTCCCACCAGCGCCATGTGAGAGTTCCAGTCGCACCATATCCAGGCCAATGCTTATTTCCTATCTTTTTCATTTTAGGGTTTTGGTGGGTATGAACTGCTGCCATCTCATGTCTTAATTTGCATTTTCCCAATAACTGATGATGCAATACTATTTCACGTTTGTTAGCCATCTTCTGTGAAGTGTCTGTCTAGGTCTTTTCCCCATTTCTTCTATTGGGTTGTCCTGTTGCTCTGTAGGAGTTCTTCATGTTCCAGATCTGAGTTGTCTGTGGGGTGTATGGATTGCGAATATCTTCCCTCACCCTATGGGTTCGAAGATTGTTGTTTGCAGTAGTTTCCTATTGCATAAAAAATTACCACAAACATAGTCGCTTAAAACAGCCCACATACATAGCTCACTTCTGTAGATTAGTAGTGTGGAATGGCCAGGTTCTCAGGGTGTCATAAAGCTGGGTCCTTTGGGAGCATAAAGATGGGAGCTTTCATCTAGAGGATATGGGAAAAAAAATTTTCAAGTTCATCTCTGTCATTTGGCAGGATTCGGTCCTTGCAGCTGTAGGACCAGGGTCCCTGTTTCCTTGCTGATTGTCACTTGGGTGCTGCCTGAATTCCCTTCCACGTTGCCCCTTCTGTCTGCAAAGCCAGCAACAGGACTTCACATCCTTGCAGTTCGGATTTCTGGCCTCCTGGCTCTGCCGTCTCTAGACCCAGGTTTAACGGGCTGACGGCATTAGGTCAGGCCCACCTACGTAACAACTCCTTGATTAGCTCAGAGTCAACTGATCAGTAACCTTAATGACATCTGCAAAATCCCTTTTGCCTCCACGTGAGGTAGCATCCTTACCGGAGTGACATGCCACGAGTCTTGCTCACTCTGGAAGATCATCGGGCCTTCCTCGATGTCTGCCTACCACGGTATTCAGACAGACCGGTCAGAGTGGGCCTTCCTGGCTGAGGTGGTCACACTTGGGCAGGGACTTGGGGACAGAGCCTCCTAAGCAGAAGACACGGCAACTTCAGAGGCCTTGGAGTGAGGGCGTGATACTCAGGGGAAGTCGAGGCAGCCGGAGGAGCTGGGGGCAAAGTCCTGGGAGCTGAGGCTGGAGGCTACTAGGGGCTGGAGGGTGTGTGTCATGTAGGTGGCTGTCAAGGACTCTGGATTTTGCTCAGAGAAATGCAGAGCCATTGGAGGGGTTTGAGAAAAAGAGTGACGTTTTCTGGTGGATCATTTAGGTGGCCGAGTCGAGAGCCACGCGTAGCAGGACCAGTAATGAGACACTGTGACCCAGGTGGGAGGGGCAGGTGCCTGGAGCAGGGTGGCCAAGAGGACAGTGGGACGTGGCGGGGCCCGGGTGTATTTTGGCAGGAATTACTGACGAGTCGGGTGTACGGGGCGTCCCAGAAAGGAGGGAGGACAGGAAGATGATCCTACGGTTCCCGGCCCGCTCACTGCAGTTACCCGGGGACCTGAGAGGGGACGGCCAGGCGCTCCGTGTGGACACGTTGAGTTTGAGATGTCAGTGAGATGCCGCCTGGAGCTGCCAAGTGAGCGGGGGACGGCACAGGCCTGGCTCGCAGGGGCGGCATCGGTTACGGACGTAAATTTTGGAGTCAACGTGACGTGGCTGCTGCTTGAAAGCCGGAGACTGAGTCGCTAACGAAGCGGAGAGCAGCGTCCCAGGACGGGACCGAGCTGTGCCCCACGGTGAGCGGCTGAGCGCAAGTCCAGTGGAGGAGGGGGAAGCCAGGAGAGGATGGCGTCTGGGACCCTCCAAAGGGTCCCGAGGAGGAGAGCGAGGGCCGCCCTGTCAGAGGCTGTGCGTGGCCCAGTGACGTGAGGACCGAGACCCAACCGGCGGGCGTGACTATGTAGGAGTCGTTGGTGACCTTAACACAGGCGCAGTTTCGGCTCGATGGCCAGGCCAATGCCACGTCAGAGGGCGTTCGAGGCAGACTGGCAGGACGGGGACGTGTACAAAAAAATGTCAGGGCGGGGAGGGTAGGTTATGCTGTGGTGACAAACATACCCAAGGTTCCTGTCTTTATACAGTAAGTTTATTTCTTGGTCACGTCGCCTGTCCCATACAGCCCAGCAGGAGGGCTTTGCGCACCGAGGCTCCCGGGGACCCCGGCGGGGGGAGGGTCTCTCTCAGTGTGAACTTGCGTGGCCACCAACCACAGCAGAGGGCAGGGAGGCGGACCCTGCACCAGCCTTCCACGCTCTCACCTGGAGTGGACACGTGTCACTTCCTTCCACGCTGTCACCTAGAGTGGACACGTGTCACTTCCTTCCATGCTGTCACCTGGAGTGGACATGTATCACTTCCTTTCACACTGTCACCTGGAGTGGACACGTGTCACCTCCTTTCAAACTGTGACCTGGAGTGGACACATATCACCTCCTTTCAAACTGTCACCTGGAGTTGGACATGTATCACTTCCTTTCACGCTGTCACCTGGTGTGGACACGTATCACCTCCTTTCACGCTATCACCTGGAGTGGACACGTATCATTTCCTTTCACACTGTCACCTGGAGTGGACACATATCACCTCCTTTCAAACTGTCACCTGGAGTGGACACGTATCACTTCCTTTCACGCTGTCACCTGGAGTGGACACGTATCACCTCCTTTCAAACTATCACCTGGAGTGGACACGTATCACCTCCTTTCATGGTTCATTGGCCAAAGCAGGTCACGTGGCTACTAGTTCTAACTCAGAGCCTAGAAGGAGAGAACCGATGAATGGCACAAAAGCTATAACCTGTTATTGAACTTTGTTGCAAATCACTTCACTCAAAAAACACTTGAGGGTGCGCTGCTACGCCGGGAAGGTATTCCGGGGGCCGAGGTGGTGGCAGTGAGTATGGCGGATTGCCACCCTCGCCGAGCTCACGGGGTGGTGGGTAGAGCAGCCACCTGCTAGCGGACCATTCCCTTGGAATAAAAGAGATCGTGGGGGGGGGGGGAATTCAGACAGATCGCAAGGGGAGGCCTCCCCGAGGAGACCACGTAGGACACGAGGAGTCGTCACAGGTGCAAGCATTTGTCACCGTGTGACCTCGAGTCCAGGACTAGCTGGGCCGGGGAGCGGGGTGCCC